>MJUU01044170.1:241270-253472 GCA_002080025.1 Modiolus philippinarum | reverse complement strand
AAAACTTTTATTCTAATTTTGGTAAAGTTCCTGAAACTCTCAAAGACCCATTATTTTTTGGAATTCTACCTAGCAACCATATCTTTTTCAATTATTTAGAGTTATAATGATGAATTTCAACTGTCAGGTTGCAAGAATCTTTGATTCTAATTTTGGTAAATTTCCTGAAACTCTCAAAGACCAATTATTTTTGGGAATTTTACCTAGCAACCATTTCTTTTTTATGCCTTTTAAATTTAATAATCACTTTCAATGGTCAGATTGCAAAAAACTTTTATTCTAATTTTGGTAAAGTTCCTGAAACTCTCAAAGACCCATTATTTTTTGGAATTCTACCTAGCAACCATATCTTTTTCAATTATTTAGAGTTAGAAGGATGAATTTCAACTTTCAGGTTGCAAGAATCTTTGATTCTAATTTTGGTAAATTTCCTTAAACTCTCAAAGACCAATTACTTTTTGGAATTTTACCTAGCAACCATATCTTTTTTGATGTCTTATAGTTTCAATGATGATTTTCAATAGTCAGATTGCAAAAGTCTTTGATTCTAATTTTGGTAAATTTCCTGAAACTCTCAAAGACCTACTGTTTTTATTTTTTGAATTCTACCTAGCAACCATATCTTTTTCAATTCCTTGCAGTAGTGAAGATCCTTTTCAATAATCAGAGTGCAAAAGACTGATTCTAATTTTGGAAAATTTTATGAAACTCTCAAAGACCGATTTCTTTTTGGAATTTTACCTAGCAACCGTATCTTTTTCAATTATTTAGAGTTATAAGGATGAATTTCTACTGTCAGGTTGCAAGAATCTTTGATTCTAATTTTGGTAAATTTCCTGAAACTCTCAAAGACCNGGGGGGGTCGCAATCTTTGATTGGCTGTTTTTTATTAAAAAAGATGTGTTTGTGAAACACAACATAATTTTATGCCCCAGATTCTACAGTAAAATATATAAAAATACCCAATTTTACCCCTTTTTGACCTCTGTGACCTTGACCTTTGACCTAGTTTTTTGCATATTATTGTTCCTCTTGACAAGACCTATACACTTGCCAAGTATCAAAAGTCTATCTTACATAGTTCAAAAGTTGTTTATAACCACAAACACAACCGATTCAACTCCTTTATTCTGAGAAAGATGAAGGCCCCTTGGGCCTCTTGTTTATTGAAATGGTTTTAATTGTTCAATGTATACGTATTCACATGCTATAAGAAACCTACTGAAAAATACTGTATCAAGATCAAACAAAAAAAATCTTTTTTTTCCGTTTGTCCCTCTTTGGGCCTCTTGTTTCTCTAAAACGGCATCTGTCGGCATATTTCACTTGCGAAATTTTATTAGCAATACCATAAAACAAACCCCGTCTTAATAGGATAAATAATAAGGATTCTACAGTCAATTATTTAAAAAAAGCCAATTTCACCCCCTTTTAATCTCTGTGACCTTGACCTTTGACCTGACCTATTTTTTTTGCATATTTATGGTTCTCTCGACTAGTCTATACACTTGCCAAGTATGAATTGTCTACCTTGCATAGTTCAAAGGTTATGACCAAGGTTAAAGTTTCAGACGCACAGACACACAAATAGACAGACAGGACAAAAACAACATGCCACCCGATCTTCGATCTGGGGGCATAAAAATACACTTTTGGCCCTTTTGACCCCTTATAATTTCGAAACAGTAAGAGCAACCAGAAATCCATTGACACACAACTGAAAACTTACAATAAGAGGAATCCAGGGGAAAAAATCCTGTCGAAATTCAATGAAAAACTAGACGTGGGAGAGACGGCAGCAATTTCTGTGGACCCCATTATAATAAGTAAATATTGAAGTGCAAGTGGACATAATACAGGCGTTCAAGTGTGGAAGTGATCATCTACATATTAAATATCAAAAGCATACCTCAAATGACGAAAAGGTTATAGACTGGACACAACTTGCCATTAAGAAATCAATAATCTGACCTTGGAGACAAAGGTCAGGGTCAGAGGTCACAAATCATTGTTCATGACATCCTCCCAAAGTGATCTATCTACATGCAAAATATCAAGAGTCTACCTAAGTTACAGTCTGGACAAAACTTGGTCATTATTAAAAAATAATCTGACCTTGAAGAAAAAGTTCAAGGTCAAAGGTCATAAATCATAGTTAATGAAACATTGTCTCGAAGTGATCTATCTCCATGCAAAATATCAAAAGCCTATCTCAGAAGAAAAAAAAGTTATAGCCAAGACACGACTTGTCATTATAAAAACAATAATCTGGCCTTTACGACAAAATTCGAGGTCAATAGTTCATCAATAATGGACCCTAATCAAAAATTTTTTCTTCATGAAAATTTGCAATTTTGGCCCCTTTGACCCCCTGTGGCTTGCAACAGTAAGAGCTATGGCAAATCCATTGACATGCATCGAAAGCTTAAAACAAGATGGAAAAAATTCACGTATTTTGAAAAATTACAATTTTGGCCCATTTGACAAGAGAAATAAAAAAAAAAATCCCCTGCAAATCCGAGGAAAAATAAAAAAATCACGAAATCTGCACATTTGCAATTTTGACACCATTTGGTCCATCATAGCGAAAGGAAACAGTTGTCAAAAATCTGATTGTTAATTTTTCAGAAGGAATCCATCAAAATATTGCGTCATAATCCAAAATAATTTTTTGAGAATCGCTCCTTTTGGTCCACATTTATCTCCTGAACGGTACATTTGTATGTGTGGCGAAATCCATTTACATTCTACAGATGGGAAATTTCTACAGGAAAACACTGAAAGAACCCCAATCAAAATTTGATAAATATAGTCTCTAACATTGTTTCCAGTTTATTACGTATATTTCTCACATCGAGATAGTTAAATAGTTCGAGGTTTATCCGAGAACTTTAAAATGTGAAAATTTAACTATCGAGATGTGAAAAATTATCGTAATAAACCGAAAAAACAATGTTAGAGATTTTTTCTCTAATTCCTACTCAATTTATTTGACTTAAAGCGACCTCCGTAGTCTCCAGTCTCAAGTATGCCGCCATTTTGTTGCTATCATCGTTGCTATGTGTATCATTGCGCCTTTCATTGAAAGAAGTGTTGAGTGTAATATTTTTGATAAATTCAGTTATCTCAGTCATAAAGTGTAAAAATCAATTCGCTAGACAATGATGCAGGTGTTAATTTCATCAACATCCGGTTGCACTATTTCTAGAAACTGACACGAGACAACCAATCAGCAAGTGAGATCAATGTCTAAACGTTCATCTAACATTATTTGGGAAGTATTTATTTTGAACAAGAAATAGAGAAAAAATATCCTACATCAAAATAGATGAAGACAACCAATTTTGCCCTTTTTGCATGGTCCTTAAAAAAAAAACGGGTGGGCCACAATATACAAAACCAATCAAAGTCGTCCTTTTGTGCCAAGGAACATTGCGTTAAAATTTCTTATGGATATATCTTCTGAAACTCAAATTATTGACCAAAAACAATTGTCTACAGACGACGACGGCGACAGCAGCTAAGTGCCATTATACGACCTCCAATTTTTTTGCGGTTGTATAAAATGAAGTCATTGGAATGCTGAACATTCTTGCACTTAACCTTTTTAACAAGAAATAAAAAAATTTACAGAAAAACGGCATGACTCCAAGACTGGCTTTTGGATTTTCTTCGAAATAGCAAGGCCGATATTTTGCCACGCTGCTCCCATGTCATATTTTCTATATTTGTAGCATTTTTTGCTCACCTGGCTAATGCCAGGGTGAGCTTTTGCCATCACTATGCGTCCGTCTGCCGTCCGTGCAAACTTTTCATTCAAAAATCTTGTCCTATAAAACTACTGGGCAAATTGGAACCAAACTTGGCCACAAAAGTTCTTGGGTGGTCCCTTACAAAAAAGACTGATGTTTTTCAGGTCCGTGCAATATCCAAGATGGCCGCCAGCGGGAAACATAGTTTTAACATTGGACCCTATGGGAAAACACATTCAAAGATCTTCTTCTCTGAAACTACTGAGCCAATTGGCACCAAACTTGGCCACAATAGTCTTTTGTTGTTCCCTTACAAAAAATATCTTTTTCAGGTCGGCGCGATATCTAAGATGGTCGCCAGAGGGAAACAAAGTTTTAACATTGGACCTTATGGGAAACACATTCAAAGATCTTCTCCTTTTGAAACTACTGATTGGTCACAATAGTCCTTAGGTGCTCCCTTACAAAAATAGTGTTTTTCGGATTCGCGCTATATCCAAGATTGCCGCCAGCTGGGAACATAGTTTAACATTGGACCCTATGAGAAAGCACATTCAAAGATTTCCTCTCTGAAACTACTGAGCCAATTGGCACCAAACTTGGCCACAATAGTCCTTTGGTGGTCCCTTACAAACAAAGTGTTTTTTAGGTCCATGCGATATCCAAGATGACCGCCAGCGGGAAACTTGGTCACAATAGTCCTTGGGTGCTCCCTTACAAAAATAGTGTTTTTCGGATTCGCGCTATATCCAAGATTGCCGCCATCTGGGAACATAGTTTAACATTGGACCCTATGGGAAAACACATTCAAAGACCTTCTCTGAAACTATTGAGCCAATTGGCACTAACCTTTACAAAAAATATCTTTTTCAGGTCCGCGATATCCAAGATGGCCGCCAACGGGAAACATAGTTTTAACATTGGTCCCTATGGGAAAACACATTCAAAGACCTTCTTCTCTGAAACTACTGAGCCAATTGGCACCAAACTTGGCCACAATAGTCCTTGGGTGCTCCCTTACAAGAATAGTGTTTTTCGGATTCGCACTATACCCAAGATGGCCGCCAGCTGGGAACATAGTTTAACATTGGACCCGATTGGATAACACATTTAAAGATCTCCTCTGAAACTACTGAGCCAATTGGAACCAAACTTGGCCACAATAGTCCTTGGATGGTTCCTTACTTAAAAGGTGTTTTTTTTAGGTTTGCGCTATATCGAACATGGTCGCCAGTGAGGAATATAGTTTTAACATTGGACCCTGGGGGAAAAGACATTCAAAGATGTTCTCCTCTGAAACTACTGGGCCAATTGGAAGCACAATTGGCCACAGTAGTCCTTGGGTGGTCCCTTGCAAAAAAGGTTTTTTCAGGTTAGTGCGATATCCAAGATGGATGCCAGCGGGAAACATAGTTTTAACGTTGGACCCTACTGGAAAACACATTCAAAGATCTTCTTCTCTGAAACTACTTGGCCACAATAGTCCTTGGATGGTCCCTTGCAAAAAAAAAGCGTTTTTCAGGTCAGCGTGATATATCCATGATGACTGTCAGCGGGAACCATAGTTTAAACATTGCACACTATGGGAAAACACGTTCAAAAATCTTATTCCCTGAAACTGCTTAGCCATTTGGTACCAAACATGGCCACAATAGTCTTTGAGTGATCCCTTACAAAAAAGGTGTTTTTCAGGTTCATGCTATATCCAATGTTGCTGCCAGCGGGAAACATAAGTTTTTAATACTGGACCCTATGGAAAAACAGATTCAAAGAACTATTGAGCCAATGGAATCAAACATGGTCAAAATAGTCTTTATTTGGACCCCTGAAAAGAAAAATGTTTTTTTTTCTTCACGTTCAAACTTTATCAAAGGTGGCTGCCAGCAGGGAACATAGTTTAACATTGGACCCCATGGGGAACACTAACAGCGGTCTTCTCACCTTAAGCTAAATGGGCATATTGGAACTATAGTTTAATTATATACATGTATATGGGCTCTTTAACGTAAAATGTCTATGTTTATCAAGGACCAGGTGAGCGATGCAGACTCTTGAGAGCCTCTTGTTTAGTTATTTGCAAAAACAGCAATTTACCCTTTATTTTTAGTTATAATGGCCATGTATTGTTTGGTCTACAGACTTATCAAACATAATTTTGAGACTGCATATCCTGGTGATGAATCAGGCCAAGTTTGGATACAATGGCCCAGCAGTTTCCGAAGCGATCTTTGAAATTGTTGGCGGACAATAGACAATCGAAACAAAGTGATGGCAAGCTCACATGACCTTTTACGTCAGGTGAGCGAAAAATCAAATTATAAGCCAACATAAACTATACGAGTGACTTAAACTAGAGGCTCACATGGCCCTGTATCACTCAACTATCTACTGGTTTTATTGACAGCTATCGCTGAGATTTTTTAGATAAAATTTGAATTCCTATAGGGTCTTTGAATTCCTATACTCACTGGTTCTCTTTGTGAAACCATGGAAGTATAACTGTCATGGTTTAACTATGTTCATTGCTGGTGGCCATCTTGGATGAGGTACAAACATAAATTTTGAAGGGAACGCCAAAAGGACTATTCTGACCAATTTTGGTTCCAATTGGCTCGGTAGTTTCAGATAAGAAGATCTTTAAATGTATTTCCCATAGTCATAGTCCAACGTTAGATTATGTTCCCTGTTGGTGGTCATCTCTGATAAGGTGCAAACACGTGAAATATATTTTAAGGGGGCTACCTAAGGACTTCTTTGACAAAGATTAAATTCAACCTGTCTTGTGGTTTAGATAAAATCCCAGTGGTAAACTAGGGGCCCCAAAGGGGAAGTCCCTGTATTATGTATAAAAAATAATAAAGGGCTACACCGAGCGCAGAATGATACGACCGCAGCATGTTGAACACTGAAATTTGAACAAGTGCAATTCAAAATGAATGAGGACACACTAAAGAGCTTGATACAGTAAGTAAATGGACACAATAAAGAAGTTGCCCCAGTAATTTGCTGCATACAAACTAAGGAAAACTAGAGGCTCACATAAGCCTGTATCGCTCCCCTGGTGACTTGTTTTATTCATTGTCACGAAAGACCACCCATTCACACTATAAATCAGTTCACCAGCATGTTACATTTTCAATCTTGGATGAGGCACAAACATAAAAATTATAAACTTTGAAAGGGACCACCCAAAGACAATTGTAACCAAGTTTGGTTCCGATTGGCTCATTAGGTTCATAGGAGAACACAATTGAATGCATTTCACATAGGGTCCCTATGTTAAACTATGTTCCACGCTGGCGGCAATCTTGAATGAGGTATGAACATGAAAATCACAAACTTTCAAGGGGACCACCTAAAGACTATTGTGATCAAGTTTGGTTCCTATTGGCTCAGTAGTTTCAGAGAAGATCTTTGAATACATTTTTCATAAAGGTCCTATGTTAAACTATGTTCTGTGCTGACGACCATCTTGGATGAGGTACGAACATAAAAATCACCAACTTTAAAAGGGACCAGAAAAGGACAATTGTATCCAAGTTTGGTTCCTATTGGCTTATAGTGGTTTCAAGAGAAAAGACCTTTGTATGTATTTCCCATAGGGTCCCTATATTAAACTAAGTTCCCCGCTGGCGGCCATCTTGAATGAGGTACAACCACAAAAATCACAAACTTTAAAGGGGACCACCTGAGGACTATTGTGACAACATTTGGTCCACATTGGCTCAGTGTTTTCAAAGGAGATCTTTGAATGCATTTCCCATAGGGTCCTGTGTTAAACTATGTTCCCTAGTGGTGGCCATCTTGGATGAGATGCTAATCTGCTATACATATATAGAAACTGTAGTCCTGGAAAAGATCAACACTTTTGTATTTCACATTTAACCTCCATCTCAAACAGTTTTTGAAATAAAAGTTAAACAAGATGTGTTTGTGAAACACTACATATGCCCCCAGCATCAATTTTTTTTTACCTCTGTGACCTTGACCTTTGACCTGACCTATTTTTGGGGTCATATTTATGTTCCTCTTGACTAGACCTATACACCTGCCAAGTATGATAAATCTATCTTGAATAGTTCAAAAGTTATAGCCAAGGTTAAAGTGTCGGATGTACAGACAGACCGACAAAAAAAAAATGCCCCCGATCCTCGATTTGGGGGCATAAAAAGGTGCTACAAAGTGAACCAATACCTTCTAGCAGAACAGCTGCCGCTGGCAGAGTAGCTTGGATGGATACCTAAGTATGCTGCGGTTGTCTTAAAATTTAAATATAATTATACCATCCAAAGACAACAACATCAGAGTTACCCCATGTTAATTATTTTATTTTGCTACATGTTTCACCGGTTAGTGCAGGGTCATCAGGACCTGATGGCAACTGAAAACTCCAATATCCTTTACAAACCATTTCAGATCACCATTCAAAAAAAAAAAAAAAAAAAAATGGACAGGGGTTCCCCTTATAATCTAGGCAATTCATATTGCTGAAATCAATAATTTACAAAAAATCAGAATACACAAATGTATTTTTTTCATCAAAGATGGACATTGCAAAAACCTTTCAGTTATATTGATTACCTCCCTTTTTTAAATTTTGACTTCATTATATCTTATTTTTAAGTTAATGACACCCAAAAAAATGTGTGTTTATGTACATAATTAGAACTCATAAATGAATTAACATATTCTAGCAATATAAAAACTACTTTTTGTATGAACAATGAAACTTTTTTTAGCTACTTTTGTTATCAAATAATACCAAACATGTGATTCCAGGAATTATTGAAATGTATATTTAATTTTGTTCTATTTTTAGCAGTTGTGACCTTGACCTTTGTCGCAAAAACCTCAAAATAAATAGGGTTCCTCCTCTAATCATTACTCATGTCTGTGCAAAGTTTCATTTAGATATGACATGAACCAAAAGCTGAAGCCCGGACGCCCAGACACCATTCATCAAATTATAAGCCGGGTTCGACTTCGTCGCAACTCGGCTAAAAATGGCCTTGTAAAAATGTATGAAAATAGCCTTTAAATCAAATTGTTGTGTAAGTTGTACGAAGCATGTTTTTTTTTATGAATGTATGGGAAATAAAAAATGGTATTGTACAATGTACGAAAAATAAAATGATTGTGTACGTTGTATGAAAATAACCCTTTACCACCCTCTAAACTATGTTTAGACTCCCATCTGTCTTGGATAAAATGCAGACTTCCTGGACATTTTTCCTAAAGGGGATCAACTAAAAACTATTGTCATTAGGACAATTTCCATAGTGAAGTAGATTTTTGTAGTGTTTCCTCATAGGGTACAAAGATGAACTATGTTTCCTGATGGCAGCTTTCTAGGACGAGGTGTAGACTTGCTGACACATTTTTGGTACATATATTTAATATACATAGTGTGATGGTAAAACATATTGTATCAGGTAGAGTGGGTTGAATGACCTGAATCACTATGAGTCATGCCAGCGACGAGTAGTGATTCGAATCATTCTACTGACGAGCCCTGATACAAGAATGTTGTACCATCATATCTCTGTTTATAATATGTTTATGTAACATTCTGCAAAAAAAAAATAAACATTTAAAAATAGTTTTATTCATTTAATGTTACGTTATTTCAACGAAATACTTGATGCTTGACGTGACCTTTTGCTTTGTTGACATGGATACACGTGTGACGTTGTGCCATCCTTTTATCACCACAGTTTGGTGGTACAACTTTCTGTATCACACTAGTTGCACCCAGTAGTATTTCTGCCATTTTTCATATGAAAATACTTGTGATGTTATATAAAATGATCAATTAGGTTCTATGTTCACCATTGGTGGCCATCTTTAGACAAAATGCTTACTTGCCATACACATTTTTAAGGGCCTTACAAAGATACAGTATCACTTGGTTTGATTCAAACTGGCCTAATAGTTTCAGAGGAATAGATGTTTGAAATGTGTTTTCCCATAGGATTCACAAATCAGTTATTTTGGTTGAAATAATAGCGAAAATTTTAAGAATATTTTAATTTATTTTAGTTACATCAGATAGAATATTTATAAATCTTATTATAAAAATTTAGTAAATATACAGCTCATATATTATCCTTCAATTTCCATAAGAAAAAAATCTGGGGGTCACCGAACTTATTTTTGAACCAAACACGAAAAACTTATTTTTTCCTATTACTTCTATACAAATTATCTCCCCTTAATGGAAACAGTGTTTCCTAAAAAGGTTCAATATTCTGAATGGTTACTCAATGAAAGTGGCAAATTTCATCAAATTTAAATATCATAAGACATTTAAAATGGTTTCAGCAACATTCTTATAGTGAATTTCATTTTTTGTCACATGTGCTAGAATGTGCAATTTTAAACTCCAGTACTACCTTAATCTTAGAAGAGGTGTTGACATTTTCAAAAGTGGACACCAGGAGTATTATGAAGATGTTTGGTTCCAATTTATCTTGTGGTTTGGGACAAAAAGATATTGAATGAAAAAATTAAGACAGACAAATGGTTCCAATTTATCTTGTGGTTTGAGACAAAAAGATATTGAATGAAAAAATTAAGACAGACAAAGGACGCATAGTGTTGGCAAAAGTTCACCCTCTGCTTTAGCAAATGCAAGATATTTTGCTTAGCATAAGCAGTGAATACAACATAGCATCGTATCATGGAGGCACTTTTATTTTTTATAATACCTCATCTTAACAGTATTTCACACGGTTTGTCCCAAGGTAAAAGCTTTTCACTAATGTGTCATTGTGCTGTTATGTAGTACTTTGTATTTGTAAAATGAAAATTAACACTTCAACAATCATTGAATTTGCATTTTATTATAAGACATATGATTGATCTTAAATATATATGGTGTGAGGTATAATATGGCCAAAATCAATTAATTTGTAAATTCTCATTACTGACATTACAAACCTTTACAAACCAAACTTATCCCTTTTTATGGGAGATTCCCCCATTTAGAGCATTAACTTCCAAATTTTCAGAGAGCCATTATTTCTCCATTGCTTAATAAAACATACTTCCTCTTATTGCATGATGATTTTAACATGGGTCACTCATCAAGTCTTTGACTTTGGATCAGATTTTCGAACTTCTCTGATATTATGAAATTCTTTTTAAAAGAACAAATTCTCAATTCATTGAAAAATCTCCCTACCAAAATTTCAAATGCATGTAACTCTAAAATGAGCACAATAACCTATCAGCATTTTTTGCTCTAAATTATCTTTTGACAATTTCCTTAAAATTCTGGACCCACCTTAATGTCATAAACATAGGTAATCAACGATTACAAAGTTTGCCTTGTTATGGCATTTTCCTCACATGTATAGTGACAGAGATCTATACTCTTCAGTAAATTTGGATGCAAGTCAATCAAGTGGAAAATATAGGTCAAAGTGACCTACCATCAGAGATGCATGCATATGCAAGTTAACATGGTCCTATCATGTATAGGGACTAAGAAATGTACCAGTAGTCCAACATAAACTTGAATGTAAGTCATTCAAGCAGAAAATATAGGTCAAAATTACATAATTTTTCCTGGATGCTGGCCTACCATCAGAGATGCACGCATATGAAAGGTAACATGATCCTAACATGTATAGTGAACGAGATATGAACTCGGATGTAAACTTGAATGTAAGTCATTCAAGCGGTAAATATAGGTCAAAGTGACCTAATTTTGCCTGAACGCTGACCTTCCATCAGAGATGCATGCATATGCAAAGTTTCATGATCCTACCATGTATAGTGACTGAGATTTGAACTCGGATGTAAACTTGAATGCAAGTAACTTCAAGCAGAAAATATAGGTCAAAGTGACGTAATTTTGTCTGGTTGCTGACCTACCATCAGAGATGCATGCAAATACAAGATTACATGATCTTAACATGTAAAGAGACTGAGAACTGAACTCGGACGTATACGTGAATGCAAGTATCTCATGCAAAAAATATATGTCAAGGAGGCTTATGTGTTATGGTCTCATGTTCATTTACTCCATATCCTTTCGTAAAATATTTAATTTTCGGGGAAACTGAAAGACAACCCAAAATGCAACTGCATGTAAAGTTTGATGACCCTACCATGCATAGTTGCTAAAATATGGACACAGAAGCAGACTTAGAGGAGGAAGCCGAGGGTACTCCTATAGTCCATCTCAACTTCTTAGATACAAACTAAACCAGAGGCTCCCAGGAGCCTGTATCGCTCACCTGGCTTTCAGTTGCCCCAATCAAGGTAACAATGTAAGTTATACAGTTGATTTTCAGTTTCTCAAACTTTCGTAGGTCGAACACCTCTAATATCTTGAACTGTTTTTAAAGTCTGATCATGTTTTATTATATTTCTTTGTTGGGCTTTTTTGATAAAAAAACATTCTTGCTAAGGACCACTTTCGACACCAGTTTTGAAGTCGAGAC
>MJUU01044170.1:222389-240397 GCA_002080025.1 Modiolus philippinarum | reverse complement strand
CGGCCATGTTGTTTGGTCTACGGACATAAAAATCACAAACTTGAAAGTGCATACCCTGGTGATGATTCAGGCCAAGTTTGGTTAGTGTTGGTCCAGTAGTTTCAGAGGAGAAGATTTTTTAATAAAAGTTAACGGACGGACGGACGACGAACAGACGACGGACGCCGAGTGATGGCAAAAGCTCACATGGCCTTTGGCCAGGTGAGCTAAAAATGCTAAAAAACACAACAAGAAAATTGATTTTAAGCCCCCTATAAGGTTTTTTTGGAATGCTTGAGTTATCTTGCCCATCAAAACTCCATGAGCATTTTTCAAAAGTTGGCAGGTATGACATTACCAGTATTTTTGACAAAACATGTTTTTTTTAATGTTTATATATAAATTGCCATATTTTATTGTCCATAAGTATTTTTGGTGTATAGGGACTCCTTTCCTTCATTTACTAGTAATGGTAGTATCATTTGTTTAAAGAACAAATGTCCAACGACACATTTTTTCCTCATTTTTTGATTTGGGAATTTGATGCAATTTAACATTGGGTTCTTTTTTTTTTTTCTTTTATTGGCTTCAGTGCAAAATAAACAACAAGGCTTAGAAGTCTGAGCCTGTATTCTTCACCTGGCTAATTCTGGTGTCAGTAGATTCAAGGGTGATGATTTTTCTAGATCAGAAAATTAGACAAAAATTGTCCATGGCAGCCATAATTACTGTCAGATCTCAATGAAATGATGAAATACCATAAAGGAGCTATCATACGACTGCCTTGTCAATTTTTTGGGGTCTGGCAGTTACATAGGTTAATCAGCCAATCAGAAACCTGAATTAATCATGGTGACCATATTTGGTGACAGATAAAGATGAAATAAGGAAACTGTATAAAGGACCTTATCATAGACGCTTCCTTTAAAATATCAGTTTATATAGCCAATCTATTTCAGATGAAAAGATTTTTCAGCATCAGCCAATCAGAAACAAGAATTACAAATGGTTGCTTTATTTTGTTGATGAATGGGACGAAATGAGGAATGAGGGTCTCTGCATGATGCTTCCTATTTAATATCAGTTCATTTTTCTATACAAAGCAAAAACAAGAATTGTCAATGGTGGCCATGTTTGTCGACAAATCTGGACAAAATGAGGAAACATCCTCTTATAGTTCAATCCACTCAAATATCAGTTGATTTTGCCTTGCAGTTTCAACATGTTCAAAGGGAATTTTTTTTACTATGTCAGCTCATTAAAACATGAATCATCCATCACTAGCGACCCAAACTCTCTGATTTTACAGCTAAAATGTCTTATTTAACAAGAAATTCTATAATTTAATGACAAAAATCTATAATTTAACAGAAATATCTAAAATAAGGAATAAAATATCTAATTTTAAGTATGTATCATTAATTTGAAAGGATAATTCCCTAATTTAACTTGCAAAATGCCCAGTACTTTAATTTGCCAATTATCTAACTTTACAGAAGTACTGTAGAAGTACTTTTATTCGTGGACACCAGTTTTCGTGGTTTTCATAAATAGCACTGTTTCCTAGGTACTAAAATTTGTGGCTTAGAGTTTTGATGCATTATAACTCTATGGAAAATATGCATTTCGTAGGGAACTTAATTTCCTGGTTTTAAGGGAACCACGAAATTCACTAAAATTGGAACCCATGAACAATTGCACTTTCACAGTAAACATCTAATTTTACAGGTAAATTATCTAATTATTAGAGATTTTCCAATAAAATTAGATATTTTACCAGAGATTTGGTGTTTCTAGTACATGGTGGCCGAAAATTCTTTGTTAACAGATCAGGTCAAAATGAGGAAATTTTATATAAATCCTCTTATAGATGCTTAGTTTGTTTGGCCATGCAGTTGCAAAGGAGAAGATTTTTTCTATATCTTCCAATTAGAAACATGAATAGCCTGTGGCTGTTATGGTTGTAGATGGATCAGGACAAAATGAAGAAGCTTCGTAAAAAACCTCAATAGATGCTCGCTACAAAGATTGGCATCATTTCAGACAAGAAGATTTTTTTCTATATCAGCCAATTAGAAACAAGAATCTTCCATGGCGGCCATGTTTGTACTAGATAGATCAGGACAAAATGAGATAACTATGAGTAAACTTTATAAAGGACCTTATATATCAATGCTTCCTACCATAAAATTTTGCTCCATTTGACCCAGTGGTTTCAGAGGAGGAGATTGAAATAGGAAAGGTATATTATAACAGACAGACAGACCACGGGCCACAGACAGCAGACGCCTAGTGATGAAAAAAGCTCAATTGGCCCTCAACAAGGTGAGCTAAAGTACAGCCTCCTGCATCTTTATTTATATGACAGTTGAATGAGATTCTACCAATTAATCAATGAGGCTTTAAACAAATATTAAAATGTAGAAATCTAGGATTTATATATGATATAATAACAATAAACAGACAAGATTAAAAAAAAATATAATGGCAAATCAAAATACATTTTCACATCTGAAGTGTGAAAACCTTTATTATGACAATTATGTGTGTCTATCTCAACAGCAAGCATCTTTGCATTCCATTCTGGGTCAGGGCAAAAGGCTCCACAATGCAGATGTATAACATACGTTTTATGTTGTTGGTGATAAAACTTCAATGTAAATAACAACTGTACTTGTTTGTTATACCAGTCTGTCAAGCCATGTACGCATAAACAGTTTCTATTCTGTGGCTACATATTGTGTAAAGCTAATCTAAACATTTCATGTGAAATAAAAAAAGATCCAGCATTTGGTTTCAAAACAAATGTATGTACATATGGTTGCGGTTTATCTTCGTCAGCCTGAAACAGAAAAAAAAAAGATTTAAAACAACATTCCCCACCCAAAGCTGAAATTTTAGTGTGGTTTCAGAGTAATGATATCTGTGTCTGTAATAGACATATGCCCATGCAAATACATTTTCAGGAACCCACATGGTACACATAGAAAAAATTAAGCTTTTGCAAGATACAAGTTGAAGCATGACGTATGGACAGATTACCAGTAGACAATTTGCAAAAATACGGCTGAAATTTAACTGCTTAAACTTCAATAACTCAAACCTTTTTTGCTGGACTCTTTGTTTAAATCTATACACTGTTTAACCTCAATAGCTCGACCACCCTTATAGTTTGAACTGTTTTCATAAATTCTTAGGATGTTCCAGCTATCAAAGTTCAGCTGGAAATGAAAATCAAAATCCAGACCATATGTATGTTGTTGATATAAATACAAATGATCTGTAAAATAAAACTTTCCTAGAATAAACAGGAGGAATCACAAAATGGCAGCCAGTTGTAAGCCTGCTCATTGAACTCTGAATATGTGTCTTACAGACACAATGCCCCTCCTCATAACTATTTTGAACAATGCTATATTTTGTAATCAGTAAAGCATGAAGTTGGTTGCAAAGATATTATAAACATAATGCCCTTGGATGAAGGTGTTAGGGTAGATTAACACACGAGGTAAAAATTATCACCCGAGACAATGACGAGGGTGATAATTTTTCACCGAGTGTGTTAATTGAACTAACACCTTCATCCAAGGGCATTATGATTTTTATTATACTGACTGCTTAATGTACAAAATAAGTCCTTGACACGTTATGTTTGAAAATAATAATAATAATAATATTGTTTTATTTATGCAACATAAAAAACACATATACAAATAGTATTTTTTTACCACTGTATCGAACTTTGGCAAAATCGTTTTTAACTGCAATTAAATTTGTGACAAGGTCCTTTTTCATATGACAAGGTCACTTAATTTTACTATTGAATACATTTATAACTAAAACAGCTTGAATTGTTGTTGTGAACAACAAAAGTGACGAGAAAATAAGAATCTATATACATCGATGACGTCATCGATCGGAGCGAGTGTTAATTTAGACATTAACACATGCTGCTAACGATTAACACATGTTGCTAAGGATAGGCGTGGCTAATGAGACGTTACTGAAAATTAACAAATGCTGGTAATCCAATGAAATATCCAGATAATGTAAGAAATTTGCATAAAGTATAATAAATATTTTTATTATGTTTTTTGTTTAATTATACCCTAATGTGTATTTATACAAATTTTTCATGATAATAGCATACGCATATAATTTATTTTTCAAGACCTGTAAAGCATATTTACATGCTTATCCTGAGGATTAAATAAGATTTCCAAGTTTGTCGCTGTTTTTAGACGTAAGTCCTTCACAGAAAACTAGAGGCTCAGAGATTGAGCCTGTATCACTCACCTGTCAAAATGCTTCTATGCCATACATGACTAAAAATGATGTTTTCTTACCAATGGGGTCAAATTTTTAGCTATGTTCTTCATTAGCACCCACGTTTTTTGTCTGATCCTATTGAAATGAAAAATTTTTGCAAAGGACCTATACATTAAGTTAAATTTGCTTGATTAGTTTCAGAGATGATGATTATAAGGATGCTTATCTCATTCCTGGCTCCATTGTTAAACTATGTTGTGCACTGAAGGCCATGTTTTTTGTTAGATAGAAATGAAATGAGCAATATTTGTAAAGTACCTTCCATACATCCTTGCTGTAAAGATTGGTTGAATTTGCTTCAGTGGTATCAGAGGAGAAAATGAAAATGTGATTTTCCCTTAGGGCCCAATGTTAAACTATGTTCAGTGATGGCAGCCATGTTTTTTATGGGATCGGAAACTTTTGGCAATCTATGTGAAGGACCTTCCATACATCATTCCTGTAAAGTTTGGTTCAATTTGCTTCAGAGGATATAGCAAATATATGCTTTTCCGATAGGGTCCCACTTTTTTTTAAAACTATGTTTTGCACTGATGGCCATGTTTTTTTGTAGATTGGAAAAATTTTGGTAATCTAAGTAAAGGACCTTCAATACATCAATCCTCTAAACTTTGATTCAATTTGTTTCAGTAGCTTCAGAGGAGTTCATTAATATTTACTTTTTCTATAGGGTCCAATGTAATACTATGCCCTGCGATGACGGCCATGTTTTTAGTCGGAGCGAAATATTTCGGCAAACTAAGTAAAGGACCTTCAATTAACATCATTCCGTAAAGTTTGGTTCAATTTGCTTCAGAAACTTCAGAGGAGATTGCAAATATATGCTATTCCCATAGGGTCCAATGCTATACTATGTTCTGAGCTGGCAGTCATGTTTTTTAGCAGATCGGAAAAATTTCGACAAACTAAGTAAAGGACCTTCCATACATCATTTCTAAAAAGTTTGGTTCAATTTGCTTCAGTAGCTTTAGAGGAGATAGCAAATATATGCTTCTCCCATCGGGTCCCATGTTAAACTATGATCTGCGCTGGCGGCCATGTTTTTTGGCGAATCGGAAAAATTTCGGCAATCTACGTAAAGTACCTTCCATACATCATTCCTGTAGAATTTGGTTGAGTTGTTTCAGAAGAGATAGCCAAAATGTGCATTTTCCCATAGGGTCCCATGTTAAACTATGTTCGGCCCTGGCGGCCATGTTTTTTGACGGATCCGAAAAATTTCGGCAATCTAGGTACAGTACCTTCCATAAATCATTTCTAAAAAGTTTGATTCAATTTGCTTCAGTAGCTTCAGAGGAGATAGCACATATGTGCATTTCCCATACGTTCCCATGTTAAAATATGTTCTGCGCTGGCGGCCATGTTTTTTAGTGGATCGGAAAATTTTCAGCAAACTAAGTAAAGGACCTTCCATACATCATACCTGTAGAGTTTGGTTCAATTTGCTTCAGTAGCTTTAGAGGAGATAGCAAATATATGCTTCTCCCATAGGGTCCCATGTTAAACTATGATCTGCACTGGCAGCCATGTTTTTTGGCGGACCGAAAAAAAATTCGGCAATCTTAGTAAAGAACCTTCCATACATCATTCCTGTAAAGTTTGGTTCAGTTATGTTCAGTTGTTTCAGAGGAGATAGCCAAAATGTGCATTTTCCCACAGGGTCCCATGTTAAAGTATGTTTGGCCGTGGCAGCCATGTTTTTTGGCGGATCAAAAAAAATTTCGGCAATCTTCTTGAAGGACCTACCATACATCATTCCTGTAGAGTTTGGTTAAAATTGGTCCAGTGGTTTCAGAGCAGATAGTCAAAATGTGAAAAATTTACGGACGACGATGGACGACGGACGCCAAGTGATGGCAAAAGCTCACATGGCCTTTGGCCAGATGAGATAAAAAACTTAAACCTAAGGGTAAACCGAACTTGGGACGGACAAACGAATGGCCAGACTGACAGATGGAAAGACAGACAGACTGACAAAGGTAAAACAGTATACCCCTCTCCTTCAGAGCAGGGGTATAATTATCCAATCCTTTGAAACATATAAATTGAAATGTTAATACAATGTTATGTTTGTGCTACATGCATGGCTTGATCGTGTATCTATTAAAAAATATTCCTCCAAAATCTCAAATCTCCTCACCAAAGGCCAACTTTGTGTTGCAAATAAGGTGGCCTTATGAGGGGGACTACTGTAATATTACAGCTATAATCTGATTTGTTCAAATAGTGTCACATGACATTTGAGATTTCTCAGGGTCAACGGTTAGTGTTGGGTCGCATAGGAAGGTCAACCAGTGGACAAGAAAATTCGATATAATATAATAGTATCCACCCTAGATAGTGTGTGACCCAGCAGTTTCTCTCCCCTCAAAATTAAGGTCACCCTTGAGGAATCTCTCAGAGTCCTTAATATCTCAGGGAGAGAAACTGCTTGGTCACACACTATCTAGGGTGCTAATTGTATATTACAGTAGAACTTCGATGGCTCGAACTGCAATAGCTCGAACACCATGGCTGTCTCGAACACATTTTATGATCCCTATGGGCAATTTTAAATATAGTTTGACCTTGATATATCGAACACCCCTCTAGCTCAAACTTTTTTCATCAGTCCCATGGATGTTCGAGCCATCGAAGTTCGACTGTATTATAAATTTACAGCCAGATAAGTCCAAAGGTCAAAATCATTCAACTGGAACCATATTCACACTCTTATGTACATAACTCATAAACATACAGTAATATACCTTACATCCAAGCTCCTTTGTTCTAACTTGGATGATCTGAGTCGGATCACCAAAGCAATCTCACCCCAGTTAGAACAATGGATATTTTTACTTTTTTGGTTTTTGTCAATGCCAAATTTTGAGAACTGTTCAGTTGTTTTGGACTTAGTAAAATTTTGCGATTTACTATCCATAGAATTTTTTCAGATAAAGATTTTAAAAAGTTGAAACATAGAAAACAGCCACAGCCTGCTAAGCTCTTCTCGTTGCACAGCATTGTCACAAATGGGACATGTCAGTAAACAGTCAAGTACCTAACCTGTATGAGTTATTACAGAAAAATAACATGCATGTGTTATTACTAATGGAAAAAATTGATAACATATGTATGTTACATGCTTCAAATAGGCATTATGCAGTCATAGTTTTGTTATAAATGTATACCACTTTATTATTACCATTATTGTCTATCAGCATGCTAGGAGTTAAAATCATAGGACTTTTCATAGTTTGCCAATATTCCAAAATATACATATGTTATTACAGGAAAAGTATGCCTGTAATAATAGAAGGGTGTTATTACAGCTACTCTGCATCACTTAAAAGTGTTTTCCTCAGACCAGAATAATGCCTAATCAAATTACATTTTTATTTATAGTAATGTATGAAAATCAAAGCATATCAATGGTTCTGCGCAAGTTTCTTAGTAATTCCCAAGTGTCTAATAAACTAATAAATATTTAAGTCATATGCCTGTAATAACTAAGCATTGTTATTACAACTAAAGTTATATCATTTTAGAGCCTGTTCTCATTGATTAACCATGGTTCATCAAAAATGTTTTAACTTAATTGAAAACTGATTTATCCAGGCTAAATAATTAGTTTCTGCGCAAAGGTCTAAGCAATTCCCAAGTGACCCAAAAAAGGTAATATATTCTAGGTTGCTACATACATATGTTATTTCAGAATTAGGAATAAAGAGCAGATAACTCAAAACAACATCTGTAATAACACATGCATGTTATTATTCTGTTATAACTCATACAGGTTAGGTACTTGACTGGTAAACAGGAATGGACTATAATCATTCTTTTTAACAAATTCAGTCATGCATAAAATGTAGTTTACACACTGCATCTGAAGCATGCATTGTTGTTGTTATCCCAAAATACATCATACAGTGAAACTTGATTTAAGAGGTCACCTTTGGGAAGGAGTCAAACTGACCATTAAAGAAAGGTGGCCTTTTAAATGAGGTTTAATTTATATGAAATATACTACGAAGGGATCTAGGTGGCTGCTTATTGAAGGTGACCGCGAAGACAAGTTTGACTGTACATACCATTATAGTTGATGTGGGCCATTAAGCGGGAATGGACTTTAACCATTCTACCTACCGGTAACCAAGTCACTCAGGCGTAACATGCAAGTCACAGACAGCATCCAAAGCATGCATTGTTGTTGTCATCCCAAAATGCATCATACATACCAATATAGTTGATGTGGGCCATGTCAGTTAGCGGGAATGGACTTGAACCATTCTACCTAACAAAATCACTCATGCATAAAATATAGTCACAGAGAGCATCCCAAGCATGCATTGTTGTTGTCATCCCAAAATGCATCATACATACCAATATGGTTGATGTGGGACATGTCAGTAAGCAGGAATGGATTTTAACCATTCTACCTAACCAAGTCGCTTATGCGTAAAATGTAGGTCACAGACAGCATCCGAAGCATGCATTGTTGTTGTCATCCAAAAATGCATCATGCATACCAATATGGTTTTTGGAACCTGTCAGTAAGCGGGAATGGACTTTACCCATTCTAGTCGCTCATGCGTAAAATGTAGGTCACAGACAGCATCTGAAGCATGCATTGTTGTTGTCATCCCAAAATGCATCATACATACCATTATAGTTGATGTTGGCCATGTCAGTTAGCGGAAATGGACTTTAACCATTCTACCTAACAAAGTCGCTCATGTGTAAAATGTAGGTCAGAGACAGCATCCTAAGCATGAATTCCAGTCATCATCCAAAAATGCATCAGGCATACCAATATGCTTGATGTGGGCATGTCAGTTAGCGGGAATGGACTTTAACCATTCTACCTAACAAAGTCGCTCATGTATAAAAAGCATCCGAAGCATGCATTCCAGTCATCCTCTAAAAATGCATCAGGCATACCAATATGCTTGATGTGGGCATGTCAGTAAGCGGGAATGGACCTGAACCATTCTACCTAACCCGACGCCGACATGGACGCGGACGCTAGGGGTATCACATAAGCCCCCCTCACTTCATGAGGTGAGCTAAAAATGACATTGTCAATAGTGGGATTCGAACCAGGGTCGATCACTTACTAGACTCCTACCTTACCTACTACACCAGGAAATCAATGGACTTTTGGCATTAAAAAATTGTATATAAAGAATCATTGTGGGGCACAACAAGGTTACATATTATTACATTAGTATGGAATATAAATTCATGATATTTTAAGCATGGAAATAATTTTGAAGAATGTATATCCTCTTTCCTTTGCTAAATAAAATAGCTGGGATGTAAATTAGTTATCACAATTGGACTTGGCGTGTCTGTAAAAGTTAAAGGGTGTCCACAGAAAAAAATGTTATGAGCTTTTTTCCTCAAAACTTTAACTATTGAACCTGTAGAAAGAGAGAGCATACTGATGTACAAATGAAATGGTGTTTTTTATCTGGAATTATCGCAATGTCCCTGTCAGTGCTGTAGCCGAATGAAATGGTAGCCATATTTATTTACGGTTACGCTGACGACAAAGGAAAATAACTATTACCTGTTGGACGTGCTAAAGAGTGCCTTATTTTGCCTATGCGCCCTTTTCCGAACAGTTATATTGCCTACACACACTTTCCCGAACAGTTTTTTTTAGCCTATGTGCACTTTCCCAAACAGTTATTTTGCTTAAGCACTATCATTACCTGTAGAAATACCACTATTATTTTTAACCATAGTTTCTTTAGTGAAGTATAATAATTACAAATATCTAATCAACAAGTTGAGGTATTGCTAAGAAAACATGCAGAATTGATATTTTTTCTTTTATGAATAACCGAGTCCAAGTGTCATAGTTCTGTACCAAACTACTGGACTGGTACTAAATTCACACTTGACCCGTAACTCTTATTGATACATTCATACACCATTATATCAAATCAATATGTTGAAGCATGTGGTAACTGATATTTTTCAAAAGCTGACTATCTCCACACAAACAACCAGAATGAAATTCTTCACACATACAGATACAATCATATATCAAATTTCTAGGCATTGGAAAGAAAAGGTGAACAAGAGGCTCTCAAAGAGCCTGTATCGCTCACCTTGGTCATATGCAGTATTATAATTCCAAATTGATGGTTCAGCTTTGTTGGTGTATGTACATAAAAATCCAAAGCTTTTTATAAAATCTAATTAGAATTGTTCAAGCAGTTTCAGAGATGTTTTTTGAATGCTGTGAGTTTCGAAACTTAAGGGCCTATTTTAATCTTTGTTCCCTGCTGGCAGCTATTTAACATAAACTTTGAAGAGGGTCACCAAAGGACTATCATATCAAAATTCTACTGAAATTGTCCAAGCAGTTTCTGTGGAGAAGATCTTTGGGTCCAATGTGAAACATAACATTAAGTTTTCTACTGGTGGCCATGTCGGAAGAAGGATCAGCACCAAAGTAACAAACTTGGTCAAAATCTCACATGTTACATTAAATGTAATACATTTATGCAATGTTGAAATTGAATCCATTCAGTGGTTTTCTATTATATCTTTGTATGCATTTCCGCTTAGGGTCCAATTCATCGCTGTCAGCCATGTTGGATGATGGATCAGCACTGAAGTAATAACACTTGGTCAGCTCAGCATAAGCATCATTTATGCAAAGTTTGGTTTAAATCTATACAGCAGTTCTCTAGAAGAAAATATTTTGTTAAATTAAGATCACAGCTGGTGACAGTTGGTCAGCACCAGACAGGCATCATTCGATGTCATGTTTGATTTAAATCCATTCAGCAGTTCTTTAGAAGATCTTTGAGTGCATTTCCCATAGAGTAACTGCATGTGGAGTCGTACAGAACATGGACTCATACGCTTTTGATAGATTTCAAAATGTATTCATATCATACAAAATTTTAAATTAGACTCAGCATACTCGATACCTGCAACAACCTGTTGTTTTACCGAATAGCATGCATTTCCAGTTTGCCTCTTTTTAAAATTGAAAGTATAAAAATAGAATTCATTTAGTCTGCTGCAATATGACCATCACTTTCTTTATAAAAAATCGGTACTTTTATTTCAACCTTCTCTCAAAAACTTAAATTAAACAATAGAAAAAAATTTAAAGTCTTCTATCTTTTTAACAAATTTCACAGTAAATTTATAGAATATTGTTTTGAACTGTTATTTCAAAGATTTACATCCACCGAAACAACACTGATTTTATGAAAATGTTGCATAGACGAGAACTAGTACCATTTTATCCAAATTTTTTATTGTGTACTCTTTCTCCCCAGTAAACTGAAGTTTGATATAAAGTAGATTTAATCTTAACTTTGAAAAAAGCGTTTGATTCTTAATTCCGCAAAAATGACAAAATGCAGCATATATGCATTTCAATAAGAACCGAACAGACTCTTGTCTTTTTGCATTTCAAAACTAAAAAGCTGTGTAAATATAGGCAAAAATGTTGTCTTTCATATTAAATCAGCTAATGCATATTTTGTAATGAAGTTACCAAAATTAAGTGGTGTACGACTCCATGTACTATTTTTAGGGATTTCATCAGGATTACCCACTGAAAAACGGTTGTCATAACATTAAAACGAAAATTTATTCTTTTCAAATTGATGGTGTATAGAAAGATCGTTTCTTACTCAATATTCACAAAAACGATTAAAGTTGATTTACGCTTGTGTGTAACGTGAAGAAACTAAAAACATCTAAAAGAGTACGACTCTACGTACGGTCACTCTAGGGTCCAACTGTTGGTCATGTATGATGACGAATCGGCACCAAAGAAAAAATACTTAGTCTGAACCTCATAAGCATCATTAATGCCAAGTATGGTTCAAAGCAATTCAGTGGTTCTCATTAAAAGAAGTTCTGAGTATGAATTTTCCCATTGAGTCCAATGTTAAAATTTCCTTCCCCGCTGGCAGCCATGTTGGATAACAGATCGGCACCAAAGTAGCAACACTTGGTCAGCACCTCATTGTCATAAGCATCATTCATGCTAAGTTTGGTTCAAATCCATTCATTTATTCTCAAGAAGAAGTTCTTGGTATGCATTTTCCCATTGGGTCCAATGTTCAAATTTAGTTCTCTGCTGGAGGCCATGTTGGATGACTGATCAGCAACAAAGTAACACCATTTGGTCACCACCTCATAAGCATCATTCATTCCAAGTTTGGTTAAAATCAATTAGGTGGTTCTCAAGTAGAAGTTATTTGTATGCATTTTCCCATAGAGTCCAATGTTAATATTAAGTTTCCCCTGGTGGCCATGTTGGATAATGGATCGGCACCAAAGGAACAAACACTTGGTCAGCACCTCATAAGCATCATTCATGCCAAGTTTGGTTCAAATCCACTTGATAGTTCTCAAGAAGTTCTTTGTATGAAAATTCCCATTTGGTTAAATGGTAAACTTTGTTGCTCAACATTTTCATTCTCTTCTTGTAACCCTGGTGCTTTCAGCTGGATAACCCTGAGCATCGCCCAAGTTGGCACTCAATGGCGGGTGGGGAGCAAGGGAGTGACCTTGATATAATTTTTGTCAAGAATACCGCTTAAGTGCACACTAGAGGCCTTCTTGATCTTGCTTGATGGGGTGAATATTGTTCACCTCTAGTTGAAGACCTTCAGGCAACATCAAGATGTAGACAGGAATAAAAGCCCTTTCCTTGATAAACTGGAGTTTTCTATGTATCGTGTGCGTTTTTGTCACATGTACATTCACACCATATCCTTTCATTTTTCCTATAAGTTCCCTGCTGACGGTCATCTTGGAAGAGGTCGGAAAACTTAACCATGTTCAATAAAATGTAGTTCTTGACATGCTGAACATTTTTGCAATTTGAACTTGACCTCTATCTCAAAGCGTTTTTTGAACTATAAGACAAAAAGTATAAAATCACAAAAAATTTGACCAATAAAGGGCCATAACTCATATATAGGTTCTTGAAATAAAATTTCCATGTGGGTAGATCTTTACATGCTGAACATTTTTGCAAATTAAACTTAAGCTCCATCTGTTTTAGGTTTTTAATAAAAAATAAAAAACATCAAAATTATGAAAATTTTACAGAAAAAGGGCAATAACTCTAAGATTGGTCATCAGATTTTCTTCAAAATTTCAGCATGGGTAGATCTCAAAATACTGATCATTTTCACCCCGTCAGATTTTTAATATCTGTAACGGTTTTTGAGTTATTTGCCAAACTGTAATTTACCCCTATGTTCTATTTTTTGTAACGGCAGCCATGTTGTTTGACCTAAGACATAGAAAATAACAAATTTGAAACAAGATACCCCTAGTGATGTCAAATAAAGTTTGGTTCCATTTGACTCTGTCGTTTCAGAGGAGAAAATTTTTGAAAGTGAGCTAACGAAGAACGTCGGACACCAAATGATGGCAATAGCTCACCCTGGCATAGCCCAATGAGCTAAAAAAAATGATATATATATATTTTTTTAATTTACAAAGTCCAATGGCAAAAGCTCTGTACATAGTCAACCAACCGGAACCATATCAAACTTGATCTGTATTTCACCTAAGTGATATTTGATGTATTGTTATGATATCTATAGGACCTTTGATAATACACGAAAATTTAAAATACTTAAATTTTTGGCATACTTTTTTTCACTCAATTCTGCGAAATTATTGAAAAGTGAAAATAACCTGCTATACGATAAATCATGCTATTCTATCCGATTCCCATCACTATTAGCTAAGGTATATAAGGATTTTTTCGGGTGTGTTTAATTTTTGCTATCTTCGAAGCCAATCATTGTACGCGAAATTTAGCCTTCGAGTAAATTTCAGTGCCCTTTGACAGGCATCAGATAAGTATTAAAAAACACAGCCAATATTTTGCTGTTTCATACCAAAACCTCAAACAAAAGCCGATGCGAAAATATTACACAGTATTACCAGGAACTTACCCTTAATTGTCCTGAGACCATTACTACAACACCGCCATCAGGTGTAGGTTGACAATCAATTGTTGTGGGAGCATGTTGTACAACCTTAATTGGTAAACTCTATAATGAATGAAATATTCAGCAAATAAAAGAATTTATTGTAATATTAGTTATACCAAAAGTTTCAAAATGACATTTTTAAATAATTTTTCAACATTAATCTATGGTTGTCTTCTTTTGTATTTCCTGGATCATCATTAAAATATTATATTTGCAATTCTTCAATGAATATACCATTATTCCTTTACCATTAATAGTAATTGAAAAATGGACTTCAGCAGAGAAACATTGAGGTCAAGGACAAAAGTCATATGCTAGACTGAAATGTACTACCCAAGACCAACCTAAATACTAAATATTATTACCCTTCCACTTATAGTTATTGATAAATGGACTTGAGCAGAGAAACTTAACGTGGTCACTGGACCGTGCAACTGAGGTCAAGGTCAAGGAATAGTTCTACCACTGGACCAAATATGATGTTCCTACATCAAAGGCTTTCAAAATATTCTGCATTAAGTAAAAGTTAATTTTACTAAAAAAAAATAGACCAATTAAGGGATATAACTCCTATATAGGTATTCAAATTTATTCCAAAATATCTGGGTGGATAGACCTTGATATGCTGAACATCTTTGCGAGTTAAAGTTGACCTCTATCTGTTATTGTATTTTTTTAATGAAAAATAAATAATTCTTAAAGGTTCTGCAGAACCTAGGGTCTCACCTGCTCACTCCACTGTCATTGTTATTATAATACATTTTGTATGACCTTTATTAAGATATGGTTGCTTAGTAGAATTCCAAAAAATAACTGGTTGTTGAGAGTATCAGAAAATAAACTAAAATTGAAATATTTTTTTTTTGAAATCTAACCATTGAAAATATTTGCTTTAACCAAAATTAATCCAAAAAGTATGGCTAACAAGGATTCAAAAAAAAAATTGCTTGTCATGGGAGATTTAGGAAATTTATCAAAAATTGGAGTCCATATTTTTTGAAATCTTACTATTGAAAATATTCGTTTAGACTTAAAGGCATCCCAAAAGCATGGTTCCTAACAAGGATTCCAAAACGAGAGGCTCAGGGACTGAGCCTGAATTGCTCACCTGACAAAATGCTTCTAATATAAGCCATGTCTATGCTAATAAGCCATGTCTATGCTGATGACCAAATATGATGTTTTTTCCCTTAGGGTCTAATGCTTAGCTATAGTTCCATACATATTCCAATTCAGTTTGGTTAAATTTCCTTTAAGGTGTCTGCAAGGTATTATTTTCCTTTTATAGAATTTTGTTAAATTTTCTGTGTAGAAATATAATTGTATTATTGTTAAAAATATATAATAAAATATGGGGGTTACCGTGCATTTAAGCGCAAAAACTGAAATTGAAAATTTAAGGATTTTACATAGAAATGATAGGGAAAATGATTATATGAAAGGATAGCTTGAAAAGTCTATTATAGATTTTGTTCATACTTTGTATATGTTTTAAGATCAATATATATTTTACTGTTTATTCACATTTCCCATAGTTACAACAACTTTCATTCATGCCTGAAGAGTTTCATTCTTTAGGAAAAATCTAATAGTTAGAGTTTAACTCCAGTGAGCAATATTTCAGCTATATCAGAACGAATGCAATTAAACAATTGAAAAAATTTTAGTAAAAGAAGAAAGAACAAAGGTGGGAGGGATAACCGGGGCAATGAGTTTTGATTGCCACTGGAAAAGGGGTGAAATGGGTAGGGACAGGAAATTTAGCCAAAGTGACTCCGCTCTCTTTAGAAAAAATATAGAAGAGGTCTTCATACTGCATGGGGCGTGTCTTCGTTAGCGTCTTCGTTAGCGGGCGAGACATTAGGTTCCGTGGAACCTTTACAAATTTTATTACTTAAACTGTTGAAAATATGATTTAAACAAGAAAGTATCTCCCAAGACACAGATGTCTCCATCATCCTGCAAATGAAATTGAATACAATTTTTGCTGCATTCTTTGTCATTGTTATGGTGAATGAGTGTACAAATTTTCATGAAGATCCGACTAACCGTCTAAGCGAAATCAGCTTAAACGCAAAGGCGAACCTGCAGTTTGAGGGACGGACGTATGAATGAAAGAAAGATTTTGAAGCCTAGATTAATAAGGTAGTCATGGAGGTAATTGTGTCTAATGAGAAAGTCTATAATTTGTGCCAGCTCTTAGCGTAATTGTAATGATTTTATGCTGTACATTTGATTCCATGTTGTAAATATAACATGTATAATAATCACACTTTATTAAGATATTTTCCTTCTCGTCTTGTATCATTTACAGCGGAATTAAAAAATTAGATGATTTTTAATGCTAACAACATTTTGGGCAACCCATACTATTATATCTTTTTTTTTAAAATCATCGGAGAACTTCAGGGTTATATACTTGCATCAGCAGATCAAATATCAAATTGTCATTGGCTCCGTCAAGTCAATCCTTCACGAACCAAAATTTACGTTGCTTGATCCTTCACGTGCAAGAAAAGAGCTTTTTGTTCCAAATGATCCATGCAAAACTATATAATAGAGATATGACATCATCCTAAAGCCTCTTCTGACAATATGTGTTAATATCTGTGGGAAAATCATAACAAATAATGAGAAAAGGATAACTATCGTATCAAAATATGACGAAATGTGGGTATATGTCAGTGAAAATTGCATAGAGTAAGGTGCTGTCTTTTTCGTTTTTCATAACACTGCAAGGTATATTCGTAATTTTTTTACACCAAAATATCCATTGATGACTACCATTTTGACAGGCAGTTTAAGGTTTTTAGATTTCATTTTTGCTATTAAATAATTGTCTATTAAAAGTTTAATAAATAAAAATCACTGATTTATTCCTTCACGAACCATTGCCTGATCCATCACGCACCCGATGTAATACTTGACCGCCATTACCTAGTCCTTCACGTGCAATTTTCTCGAATGATGCCTGTGTACAAGAGAATTAGGTTATCCGCAGTAATAGAGGATGACTAAATGATCAATTTCCCATAGGGTCAAATGTTTATTGTAATGCAACATTTATATAACGAAAGTTTTGATTGGTCAGAACTAACCGTCAATTCCACCATCTACACACCTGGGACATGGTAGGTTCCCTGTTTAGTCTGGTTCCTTGTATGGTTACAAATACACAAGTTAAAAATAGAACATGAAATTGATTAATGGTTTTTAATTGCATTACAATCGCAATAACAGTACATTATTTGAATACCTGAGGGCGTCAATCTTGATTTGACGGTCAAAATATCCGTTTACAGGCTCCGCTACGCATCGTCTGCATTTTGACCGTCAAATCTATGATTGACACCTTCGGGTATTCAAATAATGTACTGTTATTGCTTAAATCTATATTCTGCCCTGGCAGCATTATTTTATTTGTTAGATGAAAACATAATGAGCAATCTTTGCATAGAACCTTCTGTACATTGTTCCTGTAAAGTTTGGTTGAATTCGCTTCAGCGGTTTCAAAGGAGAAGATGAAAATGTGATTTTGGCCATAGGGACGAATGTTAAACCTAGGTTCTACGCTGGCGGCCATGTTTTTTGTCGGATCGAAACGAAATGAGCAATCTATGTAAAGGACCTTCCATTCAGCCTTCCTGCAAAGTTTGGTTAAATTTGCTCAGTGGTTTCAGAGGAGAAGATGAAAATGTGAAAGTTTAACGGACGGATGGACGA
>MJUU01044170.1:188024-208703 GCA_002080025.1 Modiolus philippinarum | reverse complement strand
GCGGTCAACAAACAATTTTCAACACTGGTTTTAAAGTCCCAACATCACTATCTATTAGGAAACCAAATCTTATTGAAATTGAACAATGTTGAATTTTTGTCCCGCCTTTTTTTGGCATCCATTTTGAAAATGGCGGTCAACAATCAATTTTCAACACCACTTTTGAAGTCACCACAGCATAGCAAACATTTTATCAATATACACTTAACAAGCATCTTCTATAGTTTTAGAAATAAAAGACGAAAAATATGAAATTTTTGAAAATTCTGTGAAAAAAGGGCAATAACTCCTACAAGGGTTTTTTGATTTTCTCCAAAATTTCAGGGTGGGTAGATCTTGATATGCTGAACATTTTTGCAATTTAAAGTTGACCTCTATCTGCTATAATTTCTTTGATAAAAAATAAAAAATATTAAAATTTTGAAAAAATTTTTGAAAAAGGGCAATAACTCCAAAACTGGTAATCAGATTTTCTTCAAAATTGCAGGGTGGGTAGATCTTGCCATGCTGATCACTTTTATCCCAGTCAGATTTTTGATATCTGTAACGATTTTCGAGTTATTTGCCAAAAACAGCAATTTACCCCCTATGTGCTATTTTTAGTAATGGCAGCCATGTTGTTTGGTCCTCACACTCATCGGATATAATTTTGAAAGAGGATACCCTGGTGATGATTCAAGCCAAGTTTGGTTAAAATTGGTTCAGTGGTTTCAGAGGAGGAGATTTTTGAAAAAGTTTATGACGACAATGTGAAATGTGGAAATGTGAACCCTCGGGTGGAATTGTCCTGTCTCACATTAGAGACCATGACTGATTATTATAGTCTCGCACTTCCACTGCTGTTTGATTTTATTTCTCACTGTATTCAACCTAAAATATACTAAAATCCACACAAAAATGTCGTCCCCTTTCGTCTGTTTACACAAGGAGTTATGTCCCTTTTTGTAACGTCATAAAATTAGGAATGTACATCCAATCGCGCCATATTTGAAAAAGCCGATTTTTCTTGTTTTTTTTCCAGTGAAATGTTACTTCATATGATATAACACTTTTATAATACACTTATGATCACTAATGAGGACAGATGTAGACTACAGACCCTTATATGCAAAACACGATATTTGCCGGTAAACTGCACGTGATTTTTTTTGTCTTACACTAGTGTAAGACAAGAAAATCTCACTAGTTAAGACAAGAAAATCTCACACCGCTAAAAATAGGAACTGTTCTGTCTCAAAAGTGAGAAAGAACATTCAAAGAATTTTTCATCAGAAACAACTAGGCTAGTAAGAACAAAACTTAATCATGTTAATCAAAATGTATCTTCGATGGTCTCTTTCAAAACAATGTCCCTCAAAGTCTGCACCTTATGCAAATTGCACTAATGGAGAACATTGTTTATCTAAGATCTCCTTTGAATCTTCTCCTTTGGCACAATACTAAAATTCTTTTTAAAATTGTGTCCAGCAGATCCATCCCTTATCAAAGATGGCAGGCAATAGGAAAAAAGTTTAAAGTTGGACCATATAGCACAAGGGTTTGTTTACATTGTTTGAAAATGAGACCCTTTTACCTTGAAGTTTATTTTACTATCTGTATTGGCCATGGTTCATGTGAGTGATACAGGCTCTTGAGAGCCTCTTGTTTTAATCCCATTTCCAAGTTTTTGTAGTATTAAAGAACATTTTCATGTTCAAATTATCTCGTTTACTATTGCTAACTGGACATTGAAAATGTCCTGTTGCCAACTGAATTTTACTGTTGTTATACCCCCGCAAACGAAGTTTAGGAGGGGGTATACATGTATAGGAATCACCCTGTCTGTCTGTAAGTCTGTCTGTCTGTCCACACTTCTTGTAAGCGCAACTCCTCTTAAACCCCTAGAAGGATTTTAATGAAACTTTATACAAAAGAAGGACACTATATGGAGATGTACATGAAGGAATATAATTATTGTCTGAAACCAGGAAGGGGAGAAAATTTGACTTTTTACTTTTCATTGATTCCATCTTCACAGGTTATCTCGTAAGCACAACTCCTCTAAAACCAATCAAAGGATTTTGATGAAACTTCACATGAAGGAAGGACACTATATAGACATGTGCATGAAAGAATATAATTTTTTGTCCAAAACCAGGAAGTGGAGATAATTCGCCTTTTGACTTTTCATTGATTCCATCTGTACAGATTACAGTACAGAAAGAGTGGTACCGTGACAAATCACCGTGATAGACATGTCCCACTCTGAGAGTGATACTGAATAACTTTTTATCATTAAGAGATATCTCAATTATTTTTTCTGCATTATAAGTGGTATTATACACCACTCTTAATACAAAAGAGAGTAGGAAATGATCTCAAATAGGCAAAAAGATATTTAGATCCACTCTCGGAGTGGGACACGTCTATCACAGTGATTTGTCACGGTACCACTCTTTCTGTACTGTACCTCGTAAGGGCAACTCCTCTTAAACCAATACATGAATTTTTATGAATCTTTACACAACGGAAGGATACTATATAGAGATATGCATGAAGGAATATTATTATTGTCTGAAACCAAGAAGGGGATATAATTTTAATGACTTTTTACTGATTCCTTCTGCAATGATTTTTTGGACTTTGACAATTCAAAAATAAAGGGATACGCCGAGCGCAGCATGATACAACAGCAGCATGATGTCGAACACTGAAATTTGAATAAGTGTAATTCAAAATGAATGAAGACACAGCAAAGAGCTTGATACAGTAATAAAATGAACACAATAAAGAGATTAACCCAGTAATTAGCTGCACACAAACTAAAGAAAATAAAAAATTAGCCCTTATAATTCCTTATATATATCGGATGAAAAATAAAGATTTCACTAATAACAAAAAATTGCCCCTTTGACCCCTTGTAGCTCAGAAACACTAAGATCTACACCGAATCTGGTGACACACTCCTGAAAGCTTATATCAAGAGGAATCCAAAGAAAAAAATCGCATTGAAATCCAATGGAAAATTAAGATTTCACATATTTAGAAAAATTGCAATTTGGCCCCTTTGACCCCTTGTAGCTCTGAAACAGTAAGAGCTACACCAAATCTGGTGACATACTACTGAAAGGTTATATCAAGAGGAATCCAAAGAAAAAAAAATTCCACCCAAATCCGATGAAAAATAAAAAATTTAGGTAATCTGCAAATTTGCAATTTTTTCCCCATTTGGCCCCTCATAGCTCAGAAAAGAAACAAGTTGTCAAAAAAATCTGATGGTGTAGCTGTATATTTATTTTCAAAAAGAATCCATTGCAAAAAACTGCATCAAAATCAGACAAAAATTTTAAAACCAGAGGCTCCCTGGAGCCTATATCGCTCACCTGGCTTTCAGTTGCCACAATCAAGCTAACATTGTAAATTATACAGTTGAACTTCAGTCTCTCAAACTTTGGTAGAGCAAAGACCACCATTAACTGGGACTCTTATTTTGAATCTGATCATGTTTTACTGTACTTCTTTGTTTGGCTTTTTTGACAAATTGTCTTGCTAAAGACCACTTTCGACACCAGTTTTGAAGTCGAGACATCATTTGGTAAATGGCAGTCAACAACAATTATATCTTTAAGTTACGACATCAATATCTATTTGGAAACCAAATTTCATTGAAATCAGACAATGTTGAGTTTTCCTGCCTATTTGGCGGCCATTATGAAAATGGCAGTCAACAAACAATTTTCAACACCGGTATCAATATCCACTTGGAAACCAAATTTCATTGAAATCAGACAATGTTGAATTTTCCCGCCTTTTTTGGCGGCCATTTTGAAAATGGCGGTCAACGAACAATTTTTAACATCAGTTTTGAAGTTGCTACATCAATACCTTTTTGGAAACCAAATTTCATTGAAATCGGACAATGTTGAATTTTGCCGCCATTTTGGCAGCCATTTTGAAAATGGTGATCAATGAAAAATTTTCAACACCGGTTTTGAAGTCGCAGCATCACTATCTATTTGGAAACCAAATTTCATTGAAATCGGAAAATGTTGAATTTTCCCGCCTTTTTGGCGGCCATTTTGAAAATGGTGGTCAGCGAAAAATTTTCAACACCGGTTTTGAAGTCGCAACATCAATATCTATTTGGAAACCAAATTTCATTGAAATCGGACAATGCTGAATTTTCCCACCTTTTTTTGGCAGCCATTTTGAAAATGGCCATCAACCAATAATTTTCAACATCAGTTTTGAAGTCGCCACAGCATTGCAAACATTTTATCAACTGACACTTAACCTTTATCTTCTATAGTTTTGGAAATAAAAGATGAAAAATATGAAAATTTTGAAAATTCCATGAAAAAAGGGCAGTAAACTCCTACAAGGGTTTTTGGATTACCTTCATAATTTCAGGATGGGTAGATCTTGACATGCTGAACATTTTTGCAATTTAAAGTTGACTTGTATCTCTTATAGTTTTTCTGATAAAAAATTAATAAAGTTAAAATTTTGCAAATTTTACAGAAAAAGGGCAATAACTCCAAGATGGATTTTCGGATTTTCTTGAAAATTGCAGGGCAGGTAGATCTTGCTATGCTGATCACTTTTGCCTCCATCAGATTTTTGATATCTGTAATGGTTTTTGAGTTATTTGCAAAAAACAGCAATTTACCCCTATGTTCTATTTTTAGTAACAGCAGCCATGTTGTTTGGTCTTCGGACTAATCGAACACAATTTTTAAACTGCATACCCTGGTGATGTTTCAGGCCAAGTTGAGTTACAATTGGCTCAGAAGTTTCAGAGAAGATTTTTGAAATTGTTGACGGACGACGATGGACGACAGACTCAAAGTGATGGCAAAAGCTCACATGGCCTTTTACGCCAGGTGAGCTAAAAAAGAAATTTTTGAAAATCATCCCTTTTGGGCCCCATTTATCTCATAAACGGTACATGCCACGTAAATCAGTTGACATTCTTCTTATAGGAAATTTAATTAGAAACACACTGAACATGCTGAAGGAAACCCCATCAAAATCCAATAAATATTCTACAGCCAAATATGTGAAAACAACCAATTTTGCCCTTTTTGGCCCCTTTTTTAAAAACGGGAGGGACCAAAATAACCAAAACCCACCTCAGCCTTCCTTTTGGACCAAAGAACACTGTGGTAAAATTTCATAAGGATTGGTCCACTAGAACTTTAGTTATTGACCAAAATCAAAAGTGTCTACAGACGACAACAACGACGACGAGGACAGTGCCATACCATTATACGACCTCAAATTTGTTGCGGTTGTATAAAAAACAATTGAAAGGATACCTGGTACCAGGTAGATGTGGTGAAACAAAGCAATGTGGGAGCGAAACACCTTTTTCATTGTTATCCTCGTAAGAAGTTTTTTCAAAGTGATGAAACAAAAATTTCTCAAAAGTTATGATTTATGTGAAAAATGTCAAAGAGGCCAAAAAGGGTGAATTTTATTTATGTCCAATTTCAACAGAAAAATTGTTTCTTGAGGATTATATCATTGTGTCCATATTCATATTGTATCCACACTCATGCTGTGTTCACACCTATATTGTGTCCACATGTACAAGCAACTAAAGTTGCACTTAGCATATTGATTCAGGGTTCAATGAGCTGGGGGTATATCTGGCTGCCCTTCGGCGACAGCTCTTGTTATGATTGTTTTTTGATTGATCACATTGGCTATAGGGGGAAGGTTTGGGTCCAATAAAACTAGTTTAACCCTGCCGCAGCAGGTTTGCGCCTGTCCTAAGTCAGGAAATTTATTAAGCCTTTGTGTGTCTTGTCTATTTTCTAGTTAGTTCACTTTATGTCTATGGGAGTCTAGGATGATGTTTATTTCGCTGAACTTGATTATTCTTTATTTAGGGCCAAATTAGGGGCCAACTCCGACCTGCCGTTGGGTGTGGGGCTTCCTCACGGTTCTTTGAAGATCTTATGGTGGCTTTGAGTTGTTATTACTCCCCTTTGGGTCGTTGTCTCTTTGACACATTCCCTGTTTCCCTTCTTTGTAGCTCAACTGGCTATGCCAGGGTGAGCTTTTGCCATCACTTGACGTCCGTTGTGTGTCCGTCGTAAACTTTTTTAAAAATCTTCTTCTCTGAAACCACTGGGCCAATTTAATCCAAACTTGGCCCTGGTCATCACCAGGGTATGTAGTTTTAAAAATGTGTTAGGTTAGTCCGAGGACCAAATAACATGGCTGCTGTTACTAAAAATAGAACATAGGGGTAAATTGCTGTTTTTGGCAAATAACCCCAAAACTGTTGCAGATATAAAAAAAATCTGACAGGGTAAAATTGTTCAGAATGATGAAATCTATAACTGCCCTGCAATTTTTAAGAAAATCGGAAAACCCGTCTCAGAGTTACAGCCCCTTTTCTGTAAAATTTTCAAGATGTATGCATTAAAAAAAATTCAATGTTATATGGTTATTGGTTATTTCCCTTTAAATTCTGTTTTCAAAATCTTCTTTGGTTTACTTTTCTCTTAAGTTTTAGAGAAATTCCCCGCCATCACTTTATTAAAAATAATTATTTGTTACATAATCAAGAGCAAAAAAGTATTTTTGTACTTATTTTTACATTTTTTTTTGCAAAAATACTTTCATAATGCTTATTTATTTCACAAATTAATAATAATTGTATATAAATGTATATTGTGTCAATTTGTAATGTTTGTTAGCCCACCATGCAAACATCTCTCCCAGATAAATATTGAAGTAGCATCTTAACTTCATTGCCTGCATAACTTAATAACTGACCTGCATGGCTATGCCATGGTGATCTTCTTGCCATCACTGTGACAGCGGTCCGTCCATCATAAACATTTCAATGAAACATCTCTGAAACCGCTGTGCCAATTGGAACCAAACTTGGGCACAATGGTCCTTAGGTGGCCCTTTAAAAACATAAAAAGCAGCCACAGCCTGCTAAGCTCACCTCGTGTGCAGCATTGTCACATGAGGCACATGTCAGTTAACAAGAATGCACAATAGTCATTCTTTATAACAGATTCAGTCATGCATAAATTGTAGTTTACAGAGCGCATCCGAAGCATGCATTGTTGTTGTCATCCCAAATTGCATCATACATAATATCATCTGTTTTCAAATTAAATGTATAAAATAGATGTAAAACGAGTAATAAAACTGTGCACCTACACCCTAATTAAAATCCGTTAAGCAGAAGGACAATTTTATGACCTATAATAAAATTGTCAGATTTTGGGTTTGGGACATGTCCGACAGGGACATTTATCATCATATGACTCTGCCTGTACTGTAGGTGTTAAAGTATATAATTCTTATCATGTTTATGTAATTTGATATTACTGAATTAGAATTTTGAAATGATACATTGTTCCACTAGTCTTTCCTGCACCCAGAGCAATCAGACCAACATAATGAGATAGCCTGAATGCAAGGGGCACCAGGGGACGATGCCTAGACTGGAGGACTAGATAAGATGGCAGATGTATCACCCGTGTCAACAGCACAGCAGACAGCATTACAGGTGGCTACTGTGCAGTTGACAGGTAACAAGTCGTTCCGGCCTTATGACAAATCCGTCCCTGCCTATCCGGCCCTGAACTTTCCGGCCTCATTCCAATCCGGCCCTGTCTTAAAAGTAGATCCGGCCTTATGATAAATTATATGTATTTCTGTTGTTTTCCGCGAAAAGTTGTTATAAGAAGTGCCACATGAAAAATTCAACTTCATATGCCAAGTTTTTACCCTGGAAGATGGAGAGCAAACTCATGTCCTGAAGTTTTAGTTTTATATTTAGCATGTTTGTGTATCGTGATTATGGTCTTTTATTTCTGGTGTTCTCATACTTTGCCGTGAATTTGGACTCTGATTTATTTAATCCACTTGAATTTTGTTCTTTCGGCATTCTCAGTCTGAAATTATTTCTTAAATATAGGTATTGCTAACATTTCAAATTAAAATAAACTTGGCACATAGTTCAGAGGTTATCCCTCGCTGTACGATTTCGTAAATGGTTAAAACTCCTTCGTTCCTATATTCTGCAGCAAATTTTATGACAAATTTCTAATAAATGCATCTATATAAGTCTGAACAATAAATATTACGACTTTCTATCTCCGATATCATGACCAAACTGAACATAACATCGATATAGTATCAATTTACAATACAGGGACGGATAGACCAAGGCCGGATTGTCATAAGGCCGGACTGGCATAGGGCCGGACTGTTGTAAGGCCGGATGATCTCGAAATCCAGTTGACACCAGGGGACGATCCCTACTAATACTGACACAATTTACCAAGGAACATATAAAGTTACATGTTGTATTTGAACAAAATACAATACTAATGCCAAGGGTGAAGATATGGTTTAACTGTTTAAAGCAAATTATGGGAATTAATAACAAGTCTTACGTCGTAAAATTTTGCTATATTGTCTAGTCTCCCGGGAGTGTTTGCGTCGCCATCATACACCGCATAGTATGCTGAGACAAACATATTACCAAGATCCTTAAACCCAGAATTATAGGCCATGCCGATATGATATTTCCACTTCCGGCAGACAGTGTAAAGTGTTGATTGGGTATGTGGATCGTAGGAAAAATAACATGATGTGAGAGGCAAAAGAAAAAAAAAACAAATATTACAGATTATCAAATATAGTTTCTAATCTTACCAGTATGTATTGTATTTTGATTCGAAAACAGTATGTTCGTTTGGGTGGTATTTTTTGTTTGTAACGGGATCAACATATTTAAATTAGGACATTCCTTATTATTCCCATAAGCGGCATTTTTTAAACAGATGCATTTTGATAGGTAAATGTGGTAAATATAAGCATATTTGTAGGAATAGGAAATTTATATGCGCCTTTTGGGACCATTAATTGGTATAAACAATCTTAATCTGTAGGAATAATTTTAGCCTTGACTGCAACTTAACTGGCAGAACAATCAGCATGTTGATGGTGGCCAGCCCGTGGCCAGTAAGAGGTAGAAGCAGAAGAAATCTTAACATTAATGTAGACAGTTTAACTTTTAGGCTTTAGCATATACAGAGTGTGGCCAAAAGTATTTGTCACATACATTTTTTCCCTATATACAGGCGGGGAAGTGGTTGAAACAGAGCAATCTCTTATCCGGCGTGACATCACAAAGCTGAATTGACCAATCAGATCAGTCGCTTTTAATCTTGTACCCCCAATATAGGCGGTGACACGATCAGTGTTTTCTTATACAACATATGTAAAAAATCGATATTTTAGATTGCAGTATATTCGGTGTTATAATACCTATGATCTTGAAATTCGGATATGATGTATATGTTGATGTTCTAAATGCATAATCCAAGTTTCATTAAAATATCTTGAAAAATGAATGAATAAATCAAAGTTGAAGTTACAGCTCACATGGAAAACGCAAAATCCTTGTTGTCATCACGGACAAATTTTGCCAAACGTGGAATTCCACCGTGATCTTGAACGTGGACAACTGAATTGAGAACATGGACAAAATATTTACCTGTGTGGTCCCCTCGTGTCATCGTGTTGAACACGGAATCATCGCGGGTCAACATTTAGAAATCATTGAAAATATAACAGAAAGGAATGAGCTTAATGTCAACAAATGATCATTTTTTTCCCCAAATTATTATAATCAGAAAGTTTGGCAAGTTGAAGTTCAAATAGAATTTTCTTTGCAACAAGTTTCCCCATGGGATCGTCATAGTTATTTTTGAATTACGATAATTGCAAGCCTCAAATACTTTGGTGGTTTCATTGCCGTGAAAAAAGCCATGTATTTTCTGTCAAATTAATGTTCTTTCAAATATTTTCAAGCCGAAATTTGCACGGATGGAAAATAAAATAAAATATTCAATGTCAACAGCAAGAATCCCTCGGCGTCTTAGTTGCGTAATTGTCACTTGTCAGGTCTCGGCTGTATAACTTTTAGCAAAATATTCTATCAAAAATCGTTTTCTATCAAATCTTTATCATAAATAGCTTAAAATTTGAAATAAAGCCTGGAAATAGCACTTAAAGCAGGCGTGCTTTCGGAAGCCATTAGATAATATACATAATAGATACGCATAGGTAATTTTCTAAAAATAGAACTAAAAACCGACCAATGAAAAAAAATCAATATCTCAGGTGATATGAATACACATTAGGTAAGAGACGCTCAATCAACAATTGAAGCATGCTTTTGATAACAAATACACATCTAGGAATGTTGAATGTTTTATTTATTTATTTATTTATTTACATGCATTTGGATTACGTTCATGAACTACGATACGATTGGGACAAATAATGAAATAATTATAGTCCCAGGATACGATTGTAGAAAGATGTAATTATTCCTCGCTTTGCATGTTTGCGACAAAATCAAACATATGTTCAGTAAAAATTAATTTCTCTGTGTGGCCGCGATGGTTCCACGAGGATTCCGTTTTCAAAAATGTGTCCACGTTGGTTCACGTAATTTAAGGTGGACATCCGCGATCATCCACCCTGCTACACGGAATCAGCTAATCAGTCCACGTCGCGAAAATCCACCCAAAAACAAGGACTTTGAGTTCATCCGTGTGAGCTGTACAGTATAGTGAAATGTGGCCATTTTCACCTCCTCCACAGGTAAAGTGTCCGGATAAGAGAATAGAAATAGACCATATCCGAGTTCTGGTATTTAGATTCACCAGCAATTGTTTGTCCGCCCTACGTCACAAACGTGTCCGCCCCATGTGACCAAGAACGTACTTCAACAAGATATTATATATATATATATATAATAAGTTTAATGACGTTTTAGGCTTTATGACGTAACGTCTTCTACACTGTGACGTGGTCTGGAAAATCCTGATACTAGAACTCGGATTTGGTCTATTGAGCTCTCGTTTAAATGAGGTAGAAATGTTACTTTTTGGATTGTTTACCTTAGATGCATAATTATAAAAGTTATTTCCAATTAAAAAAGTACTTGTATTTTTCATTCCTTTATTTTGAATTTATATGAAAACAACGTAGATTGCCTTAGGTGAACGCATAGATGGATATACGATGCACAAATCGACATAAAAGATCAAGTTAGTGTCTGTCTTTCAAAGTGGATCCCCAAAAAGGCCATCTTTATATTTTAACCAAAATTTGTATACGGATTGCCAATATCCCTGTTAATCCATGTGCAAATTTTTATATCTGCCCTTTGTAGCGTTTCTCCAGAATAAAAGTTCAAACACGATCGAATTTTTATCTCCTTTGCATTCTTTCTGAGATTTCTTTTGGGAATCAACTTTGTATAAATAGGAAAGTGTCAACAAATCTCTCTAAAAGAATACCAAATAGTAACCACCCTTATATTACACCTCAAATACTAATTAACACGTGTCCGAAAATCATGAAATTTAACAACGTGAAAATACTTTAAAGTAATTCATTCCCCTTTGATTGCCCCATATATTTATTTCACAGTGAGTACAGATCACTCGCGAGCTAAAAATACAATGAAAAGTCCATTTTCTCCCTACTTAAAAACTTGAAAAAAGTGGATCCTGAAAAAGGCCATATGTAGAAATCAATTTCATATGGTTTATACGATGCATAATTATATATTTAATGATACTCTTAAATTTTGTTTCCGCCCATGCCCTCTAAGGGTGGCTAGATTTTTTTCTTTATTATCATAATTTTGACAATCAGATCAGAGTTGGTTTTAAAACAATGTTTTATGAATTAATCAACGACATTTATATATTTCTCATATATCTGTTCCGTACAGCGATTGTTGCAGCATAAGATACATAGTATGTGAAATGTAAAAGAAATACCTCAAATATTAGAAATTTGATTTTTTTTTTACCGTGGCTGTGTCATCACACATCTTGTTTATTTGAGGAGATGGCAGGTAAACAAATTTACAGGGGAGACAATTTTTGTGAACTACTTCCCCGCCTGTATATTTCATGTAAAACCACATTTTTTTTCAAAAAATTATTGTAAAGTTAATTCTTATCCAATTTCAATGAAAATTGCACTGATAAACTCAGAATCTTGTGAAGTTTTCTTGTTCATATGGACATAATTTTCTGACATGTAATAATAAAGAATTGTTGATTTAAACATGAAGTGTAAAATTCAGGGTCACAATTCAATATTTATGCAAGTAAAATTGTGACGTCGAAATTTCACTTCCTCTTTAAATCATTTATTCTTTTAAACTAAAGTTCAGAAAATTACACTGAAATAAACTAGTAAACTTCACAAAATTCTGAGTTCATCGGTGAAATTTTCATTGAAATTGGACCAGATTAGACTTCACAGTTAATTTTTTTTAAAATGTAGTCTTATATAGAATATATAGGGGAAAATACAAGTGACGAATACTTTTGGCCACCCTCTGTAGGAAGGTTCGCGAACCTCATTGTTGATGTCACAAAATCTAATTTACATATGCAAATTAGCATTTTTGGTTGGCAGAGTCGTAGTTGGACCACTATTTAACAATGTAAAAGAATTTTTTATCTTTTGTAATTTTTTTTATTATCCATCCGATTGATTGATTGATTGATTGAATATTGTTTAACGTCTACTCACCAATATTTCAGCTATATCAAGACGAGAACAAGTTTGTTAATAAATACATGTAATCACTTTGGGGTATGGAGAGGGCTATGGGACGGGAAATTCTGACTGCCACTGAAAAAGTAGGGTGAAATNTATCGTTAAAAACGCGTACGGCTTACCAGTTATTCATACGAAGGCACAAAAAATAATCCATCCATGTGGCGATACAGTGTCCATTTCATGATCAACTACATCGTTTTATGTGTTTATTGTATTTATTCAATATCTTTTAGGAGATACTTTGCTTCTTTAATCTCAGAGCACTTAAACTGACATTCGAAATTCACGATTCGGTTCATTCATAAAAATTTCCTGTGGCGCGCAGTTTTTNCAAGACAATGAAATGTAAATAAATAAAGTTTTAAATAAATTGCCAACATCCCATATAAAAACTGAAAAGACAACCTAAACCGGGAAGGAAAATTTCGGATTTTAATTCTTGAAAAAATTAAATGTCAAGATTTCAGCAAAACAGTAATAATTACAGAACTTCTGGAATACCCAGGAACCTGCCTTAACAGCATTCCATGCTTTGATTTATCTTTTGTAATTTTTTTTATTATCCATCCGATTGATTGATTGATTGATTGAATATTGTTTAACGTCTAATCACCAATATTTCAGCTATATCAAGACGAGAACAAGTTTGTTAATAAATACATGTAATCACTTTGGGGTATGGAGAGGGCTATGGGACGGGAAATTCTGACTGCCACTGAAAAAGTAGGGTGAAATCGCAAAGGGCGGGGAATTTAGCCTTGTAGCCGATCATAAAAGAGCTTGCTACAAGGGTTCTTTAATGTGCAGGAAGCGTGGCATTTCTTCCAACACGTGGACCTGAGTTTACATCCCATCCGAAAGATGGGTTGTGTATTTATTCATCCCGCACAACCACGGAATGGGTCCTATTTCTATATCCCGGGGTTCCCTCGGGGTCCTCTGTTAGGAAGACTCATACTCCAAGCTCAGAGGATGCTATGGGCCTATTCATAAGCCGGGACTGTGCACGGGGGATTATCCATCCGATTTTGGATCTGTAAAATGTGTAATTAACTTCAAGATTTTCATATTTTTTTTCTGCCGATTTACTTTTTAAAAATTTCTTGTAGAAAATTTTTTTATGTGGTTTTAAAAAATGTCAAAATTGCGGAAATTTGTAAACATTCCAGAATTTCAATCAAAAGGAATTAACAAAATATCTCAATTAACAATTTCGTACGAGTGAATTGAAAATGACATTTTTATGACCCAAATCAATTATCACGATTTCTTGCCAACCAAATTTATCTTTTCGAGTCTGTGACGTCACGGCGAACCTTCCTGTACATGAGTATGACTGCCTTATGTTTGGAAGCTTTCTTGTGGCACCATATTTTTAGACATTTTGACCTTGACCTGCCCTGAGAACAATTTGAACAGTTGATTTTTTTTACCTAAAAAGTTTAAATTTTGGAGGCTCAATATTGGCAAGGAAATATCCTCTTGTATTGTAAAGTCGAGACCCTAAGACTATGGGTAATGGGTCAGTTCGCCCACTATACACATTTGCCCAGGGTTCGTTTGCCCAAAGCGAGTCTGTTTGCTCCCCATATAATTGTCAAGTTTGTTTACTTTGCAATTATCATGCCACGTTAATTGTACATACATTTATATGATGCATGTGAATATATTGGCTATGAAATGTTTATTCTTCATTATGGCAATGATTACTTATTTTGAAGTGTTGATTGACAGGTGTTAGTTTGATATTATTGAAAGTTTTACAATTAAGATGTTTGTTTTTTAAACTTCAATGATTGTTCTTATAATTAATCTTGATTGGAAAATATTATAACTTTTAATTACTAGTAGTAACTATGCTTGTTTTGGATTTGTTTAATTAAACAAATTATTTGTACTAATTATTCTTCTTGATTGCTGATCGTATGCATTTTATAATCAAATCTTAATTACACGAAGTTTGCTTTGAATTTTTTAAAATCAAAACATTAACAGCATTGGCTTGTACCTCACATCTCATATTTTTGCAACTCAAACTTTGTTTGTAGTTTATTCGGTATTAAATCTGTAGAAATCAGTTTTGCCGGTAACTACAATCCTTTTCAATCAATCATTTTGTAATGATAATTAAGCTTTTGGTTACCAAAAAAAGGTGGAAAATGAGTGATGTTGCCAGTTTCTGCACTGGATTGGAAGTTGGTCTCGATTGTTTGCAACACCTGCAGTGTATATATAAAATGTCTTAACAGTTTTATAAACTATGATGATACCTTGATTCCGTGCAGTAATAATGTTAAAAAGACTCTCTGCCATCATTATAAATGAAAATGAACTCCTACTGTTGGTAACCCTTCGCTTCTAAACAGACACCTTGAACTTCACATAGCAGACACCCTGAATGGATGCTATGTTGGATGCGGTGTAACATAAAAAAAAACATCTACAAATATTGATAAATATGGTGGGCGAAGGGACCCTGGGCAAACCGGAAAGTAGACGAACAGACCCTGGGCGAACGGGTAGGTGGGCGAACGTGATTGTGTGCAAACTGACCGGGATTCAAGACTATGTTGCCTCAAACAATTCTAAATTAATTTCAACAATGCTGTAAATTACAAAATAAAATTGGAAATACTTGAGCTCTTTTTGGCACACATTTAATTATTTCTACATACTACGAAGGTTATTAAAAAACCTTCAGAAACTTGGAGGGCATTTCCACTACGGTTGTAAAGTCGAGACCCCATATTTGCATATCGTTGTGAATGTAAATGAAAGATTAAAATGGCACATTATGAAGATCATTACATGTACTGAAAATCAAAATTAAAAGCAGTGATGAATCTCTTTTCAGTGTCACAAAATATTTAGAGTATGGCACAGTACTAAAATTCTAAGCAGAGTAAAAATTTATTTGCTAAAGACTTTTCAACTGCTTATTTAATTTCCGTTCTGCAATCTGAATTCTTTCTTTTATCGCTCATGGTTTATCAAATGGTCAGGTGCTATGAAAAGTAAGTTAGGGTCAACCTCAAAAAGACCAGTCATTAAACATAGGAATATTTTTGTTGCACTCATCATGCTCATAGTCACACTTTTTTACATTTTGAAAGGTAAAATGAATAGAAAGTGATATGCTTTGTGAGACATTTTTCTCAAATTACTTAAAACTTAAGTTCAATTTCAGTCTTAAATTCTTTGACCTAGATATGCAAATTAATCAGCTGACCGTGTCATTCATGACATTGGTGACCTAGGTGGTCTAAAAATAACCAAAAGTGGATTCCTAAAAATGGACATTAACAAAAATGGCGGAAATTGGCATCTTTCAGGTTTTCTTTAAATATTGATTTTGAACAGATACTTGTATTTATTTACAACCCATACATCACTTTTCCAGTTTGACAACCCTGGCTCAAACAATTGCTTTAATGTAATCTAATGAATATATATATGCAAAATAAAAGACCCTCGACTTACTCTCGACTTTACAATACTCTCGACTTAAAAATACACGACAATAGTATATATAAGTCCTTGATATGGGACAAGACATTTTATACACAGAGTTGTTATAATGTCAGCTGTAAAAGACAAATGTGNAAATATTGATTTTGAACAGATACTTGTATTTATTTGCAACCCATACATCACTTTTCCAGTTTGACAACCCTGGCTCAAACAATTGCTTTAATGTAATCTAATGAATATATATATGCAAAATAAAAGACCCTCGACTTACTCTCGACTTTAAAATACACGACAATAGTATATATAAGTCCTTGATATGGGACAAGACATTTTATACACAGAGTTGTTATAATGTCAGCTGTAAAAGACAAATGTGATGTTTCTTTTTTCTTAATTGTCTTTTAAGATAAATGGTAGAAAATCAAATACATGTAGGCCATGAGCTGAAAAATCCCCCTCCACCCGTACACCCCTCCCACTTTTTCATGTCTGCTTATATCTCCTCTTCAAAATAAAACACGTTAACATGAGCATAACCTGCAGGCAAAAGTTGAACAGGCCCCAATTTTGGACCAATGCACTCATTGAAATGTTGAAAAAAAATTGTTTTTCACAAAAGTTTGTCTTCAATTGCTTCAAAATGTTGACTGATACTTCACATTTGTACAAAAATTCGATTTAATTGAAGCCCATGGTATAAGCTTCACACACACAATCCGCATAAGTAACATTTCTGTAATCTTACCCCTACCACTATAAACATGATAAAATAATTTCATAAGTTCAAGAGTCCAGTGAAACCTGTGTGCATCTTATATCCATATTCTGACTGTGAATTGTTGTTTGACTTTCAATGTTCTTTTTAAATATAGAACATGTTCACAAGATAATTTAAATGATCATGACCAAACTGTCACATTTAAATAGGGCGACAAACATGTGACAAAACAGATCTTTGAATGTTTTTTTTTCGCGTCAGTTTTTTGTCTTATCTATATATGAGTAGTTTAATTTCATTAACAGTGGGTATAAAACGAAAGTACATATCATTTTCTTTACATCAAGTACAAATTATGGCAGTTTTTAAGTACTATAATAGTGTTTCCTACAGCTTTTGAAAAGGGCAGGGTAATTTTCTCCTTTTAGGTCACATAAAGCACGATCAATTACACTTTTAGGGCACCTTTATAGTGAATTCCTATTTTCGCAATGAAGTAAAAAATATTATATATCTTCTAGTACTTAATGAACATACAGATGATGCCTGCTATATTAAAGAAAGCACAGTACAATACACCTGCAGCATGTAAAAAAGATGTGTAAATGGACCCCTGCTGATTCAAAATGACTGACTATGACTTAAAGACATTTAAATAGTAATCTTGTTAGATGTCAATTGAATGACAATGCCATTGTTTCAGATTCTTTATTTTTGATGCTATTCCCCATCTAGAGCATTATTTGCATTGTGAGGGTTATAACATGATTATAAAACAGTGGTTTAGCTTACCAAATCAAGTGTTTAGACAGAGATCTAGCTAACTAACTAGGAGGTGTTTAACGGTCTTGACTAGCTAACAAAATTAAGTGCTATTTTTACTTGGAGCCAAACTTACCATGTTTTCCTCATTTTATAAAAATTGTTTTGCAAAGTAACAAGCCAATGATCCTAAAAACTTTTTTAAGCTTTTTAATTTGAAACCAAATCATTTTTCCTTTAAATTGATTAATACAAAAGTCAGTGTAAATAAAATTCTAAAAAATAAAATCCCTCAAGTTAAAGACAAATTTTAAAGGGAAATAACTCAACTCTCAAAAAATGTGATCTGCAAAAAAAAATTCATTTTTTCATTGCATTAAACGGGGAGTTTTTTTTTTTTTTTTAGAAAATTTTAATGAAGAAAGATTTGAAGTCCCAAAAGAATAATAATTATAAGAAATTGACATAAAATTGTCATACAGGCAAGCAGTTTATCTTTGATTGACAGGTGATAATTTATAACTCAGGTAAACAAAAGTGCTGACGGTGTTTGTTTACGACTGAAATAGTATAACAGGCGTAATTAAAGTATTATTTTGAACATATTGAATAAACTGACAAAGGAAATGAACATCATACTTCAATTTTTGACAATTTTCAAAATAAAAAAACACAGTTCCAGTTAATTTATGGCAGGGCGTCAAGGCACAAAGATTGAAAAAGGGCAAGGTGCCAAAAATGAAAATGAAAAAGGGCAGGGTGTCAATAAAAATGGCAGGGCGTCACTGCACTCCAAAATCTACTATAGGAAACACTATATAAACTTCCTACATTAATATAACTCCCCCTACAGAAACAAAGTTTCCCTAAAATTGTCAATTTTGTCTACATTGTATGTTCGTGTTAAAATAACCAGAACACGCAAAATCTGCATTGTATATAACAATGTTGCATGATTTGGTATTTAAAACCAATTTGTCAACTTAACCTCAATACTTTGTCCAAAATTGATGAGGCCCTTCATGGGTTTCTTGATTACCTGATTATCAGGGTATTTTTTTAATGATTATTTGATAACGAGAGCATTTAATTAATGATTATTTGATTATAAGCTTGCATTTTTATATATATTTTTTATTACTAAGCCAAAAATTTATTGATTACCAAGGTAAAAATTTAATGATTATTTGATTACAAAGGCAAAAATTTAATGATTATTTGATTCCTAGGACCCCCCCCCCCATGAGGAGCCTCATTGATGAAAAAATGGGAAGTTTCAGCATTTCAGATTTGTCCAAAATTCCCTGTGACATCGTTATATGTCAAATCTATAGCATGTATAGTATATATCTGCAGAAACCAATTACTATATTCGACCTTATTAGCGCCCCTGCTCCAATAAGCGTCCTCTCACCCTTTTTCAAAGTAAAAATGCACAGGCACCCCCTCAAAACTCCCAAACTGCCAAAATTAATTACATTTATTGCTGATGTTCGAGTTTTAAGCGGGTATATTATCGCCGTTATTCTGAGAAACAGAATGTTTACATACCTCCCATGACTCCTGAGTAACGATATCTATTTATCTCTGCTGAATTCGTGTGATTGATTACTATTACTTTCTCGTTTCACCAAGATTTTAACAACTGGAAGTTGAAGACGCATTATAGAACTTAAGGTCAAGTCGAAGTAATTGTACGCCATCTGGTGTTGTGTTGTTTTGAAAATTTTTGGTGACGTCCCTTTCTTTGGTATGACGTTCATGGGAACGTAAAACAACTATAACGTTTCATATGATTTCCCCGAATGCATGTTGCTTTTACCACTGGAAGGATCTCATCGGAAAATCTTTTTTGTAATGTTTTTGGTCAATTACTTTTGTTCCAGTGGATCAATCCTTATGAAATTTTTACATAATGTTCTTTGGTACAAAAGGAGGGCTTGCAGTTGTTTTGGTCATTGTGACCCCACCCATTTTTAAAAAAGGGGCCAAAAGGGTTAAATTTGGTGTTTTCACATATTTGTCTGTAGAATCTTTATTATTAATCGGATTTTGATGGGGTTCCTTACATTGTGCTCCTGAGGAAATTTCCAATCAGTATTATGCCAACGGATTTCACGTAGCATGTACCGTTACCGAGTTAAATGGGGCCCAAAAGGGGCAAATCCAAAAAAAAAATTTTTTTTTAATTTTTTGTCCGATTTTGATGCAGTTTTTTTCAATGGATTGCTTATGAAAAATTAACACAGCACTCTGCTATTAGATTTTTGGTAACTTGTTTGCTTACCTAGCTATGAGGGGCCAAACGGGGCCAAATTGCTTATTTGCAGATTACCTAAAATTTTTATTTTTCATCGGATGTTGATGGGATTTCCTCTTGATATAAGCTTTCAGTAGAATGTCAACGGATTTGTCGTAGCTCTTACCGTTTTGGAGCTATAAGGGGTCGAAGGGGCCAAAACTGCAAACTTGCAGATTACATGGAATTTTTATTTTTCGTCTGAATTTTATGGGATTTTTGTCCCCCGTCGCACCACGACGGTGGGACATAGTAATGGTCTGCGTCCGTGTGTCCGTCCGTCCGTCCGTCTGTCTGTCACACTTTCTTGTGGACGCAACTCCTCGGAAACCGTGTATTGGATTATGTTCAAATTTTGTAGGATTGTTGTCTCGCCTGCGACGAAAGTCGCTGAAAGCGAGACATAGGTATAGCAATCCGGCGGCGACGGCGGCGGCGGCGTAAACTTTTTTCTAAAACCTTCATAACTTTTCAAGGGTAATACATACAAACATCATCTTTGGTCCACAGCACCACCAAGTGATGACCTTTCCAGCAGCATATATTTTGGATGACCTTGACCTTGTTTTCATGGTTCAATAAGCACATAAACATTGCGACATAGTTTCACATTCAAGTCCTTTTCTCAGGAACTATAATACCTAGACTTGTCATATTTGGTCTATAGTGAGATCTATATGGGTACACGGCAGTCTGACACCTGTCGAGTTGCCTTGACCTCAATTGCATGGTTCAGTGAACTTAGAAAATCTGCACCATAGTTTCACATTCAAGTCCTTTTCTCAGTAACTGTTACACCTAGACCCGTCAT
>MJUU01044170.1:168871-187979 GCA_002080025.1 Modiolus philippinarum | reverse complement strand
TTTTTCTGATTTAGACAGTGTTTTCATTGGAACCCTTTGGAAAAGTTTTTTCTTGAAGATTATATCATTGTGTCCATACTTGTATTGTGTCCATACTTATACTGTGTCCATACTTGTACTGTGTCCACACCTGTATTGTGTCCACACCAACTTAATTTTGCACTTACCATATCGATTCAGGATTCAATTAGCGGGGGGTATCTTTGGCTGCCATTCGGCGACAGTTCTTGTTTTCCCTAGTTTGTGTGCAGCTAATTTCTGGGTCAATCTCCTTATTGCGTCCTTCTAATTATTGTGTCAAGCTCTTTCGTTTGTCCATACTCACTTTAAATTACACTTTTTGAGATTTCAGTGGACGACATGCTTCGGTCGTATCATGCTGCGCTCGGCGTAGCCCTTTATTACTTAAAAGATAAGATCAGAAATGAAACTTTCATAGAAAATTATTGCTTATCCTATGAAAATTTATATAATGAGACACTGAAGGGAGAAAACCTCAGTATTTTATCTAAATTTACTTGTACAAGTAAATAAATTTAATGTTGATTTTATTTACTTCTTTAAGTAAAAATAATTAACCTAAGCTGGTGAAACGTTTTTACTTTATGCAGTGGGACCCCTGACTGTCAGTGTAAATAAAATTCCAAAAAATAAAATCCCTCAGGTTAAAGACAAATTTTAAAGGGAAATAACTCAACTCTCAAAAAATGTGATCTGCAAAAAAAAAATCATTTTTTCATTGCATTAAACGGGGAGTATTTTTTTTTTTTTAGAAAATTTTAATGAAGAAAGATTTGAAGTCCCAAGGTAACATCGAGCCGATGGAATAGAAAATTCGACTTAAACCAGAGAACCGTAAGGGTTCCGATATATAATAATAATTATAAGAAATTGACATAAAATTGTCATACAGGTAAGCAGTTTATCTTTGAATGACAGGTGATAATTTATAACTCAGGTAAACAAAAGTGCTGAAGGTGTTTGTTTACGACTGAAATAGTATAACAGGCGTAATTAAAGTATTATTTTGAACATATTGAATAAACTGACAAAGGAAATGAACATCATACTTCAATTTTGGACAATTTTCAAAATAAAAAAACACAGTTCCAGTTAATTTATGGCAGGGCGTCAAGGCACATAGATTGAAAAAGGGCAAGGTGCCAAAAATGAAAATGAAAAAGGGCAGGGTGTCAATAAAAAATGGCAGGGCGTCACTGCACTCCAAAATCTACTATAGGAAACACTATATAAACTTCCTACATTAATATAACTCCCCCTACAGAAACAAAGTTTCCCTAAAATTGTCAATTTTGTTTACATTGTATGTTCGTGTTAAAATAACCAGAACACGCAAAATCTGCATTGTATATAACAATGTTGTATGATTTGGTATTTAAAACCAATTTGTCAACTTAAGGTAGATAGACACTAATGTTCATCTCCATGAGATTTTGTTAAAAGTCAGCCCAGTTGAAGAACAAATCTTACTAACTTGAAATATGTAATAAAAAGTATGGGTCACCGTGCTTGATTTTTCTAGAACTGATGTCAAAGTTTGCTCACTTTTAGCCATTTTTTCGTCTGTTTTTACATAGAATGCACGGGAAAAATATGGAAAGGCAATTTTCAGCTTAATAAAAATGACCCTTTTTTCCATGAGAATTTCATATGTTTTTGTAAATAGATAGTGTATGATGTGATCTCTTGGTTGCGATGAAAAAATGTATATGTCACCAGGCTTTTAACGGAGATATTTTACAAAGTTTCCGTAATAAACATTATTTACGGGAAAAGGGAGTTAATTCGCGGCAAAATGGTCTTAATATGACGTCTCATATTAGTCAATCAATTATGACGTCACAAAGGAAAACCTGTCAAAGGACTGTTCCGACAAGGCAATCAAACCAAACCCGTATTTATTAGTTATAAATTATCACCTGTCATTCGACTTTGTATTTTTCTGATGCGCGATTACAATGCGCAGTGCAACAGTGTCTATCTACCTTAACCTCAATACTTTGTCCAAAATTGATGAGGCCCTTCATGGGTTTCTTGATTACCTTATTATCAGGGTATTTTTTTAATGATTATTTGATTACGAGAGCATTTATTTAATGATTATTTGATTATAAGCTTGCATTTTTATATATATTTTTTATTACTAAGCCAAAAATTTATTGATTGCCAAGGTAAAAATTTAATGATTATTTGATTACAAAGGCAAAAATTTAATGATTATTTGATTCCTAGAAACCCCCTCCCCCATGAGGAGCTTCATTGATGAAAAAATGGGAAGTTTCAGCATTTCAGATTTGTCCAAAATTCACTGTGACATCGTTATATGTCAAATCTATAGCATGTATAGTATATATCTGCAGAAACCAATTACCATATTCGACCTTATTAGCGCCCCTGCTCCAATAAGCGCCCCCTCACCCTTTTTCAAAGTAAAAATGCACAGGCACCCCCTCAAAACTCCCAAACTGCCAAAATTAATTACATTTATTTGCTGATGTTCGAGTTTTAAGCGGGTATATTATCGCCGTAATTCTAAGAAACAGAATGTTTACATACCTCCCATGACTCCTGAGTAACGATATCTATTTATCTCTGCTGAATTCGTGTGATTGATTACTATTACTTTCTCGTTTCACCAAGATTTTAACAACTGGAAGTTGAAGACGCATTATAGAACTTAAGGTCAAGTCGAAGTAATTGAATGCCATCTGGTGTTGTGTTGTTTTTGAAAATTTTTGGTGACGTCCCTTTCTTTGGTATGACGTTCATGGGAACGTAAAACACCTATAACGTTTCATATGATTTCCCCGAATGCATGTTGCTTTCACCACTGGAAGGATCTCATCGGAAAATCTTTTTTGTAATGTTTTTGGTTAATTACTTTTGTTCCAGTAGATCAATCCTTATGAAATTTTAACATAATGTTCTTTGGTACAAAAGGAGGGCTTGCAGTTGTTTTGGTCATTGTGACCCCACCCATTTTTAAAAAAGGGGCCAAAAGGGTTAAATTTGGTGTTTTCACATATTTGTCTGTAGAATCTTTATTATTAATCGGATTTTGATGGGGTTTCTTACATTGTGGTCCTGAGGAAATTTCCAATCAGTATTATGCCAACGGATTTCACGTAGCATGTACCGTTCCTGAGTTAAATAGGGCCCAAAAGGGGCAAATCCAAAAAAAATTATAAAAAAAAATTTTTTGTCCGATTTTGATGCAGTTTTTTTTCAATGGATTGCTTATGAAAAATTAACACAGCACTCTGCTATTAGATTTTTTGGTAACTTGTTTGCTTACCTAGCTATGAGGGGCCAAACAGGGCCAAATTGCTTATTTGCAGATTACCTAAAATTTTTATTTTTCATCGGATGTTGATGGGATTTTTTTCTTTAGATTCCTCTTGATATAAGCTTTCAGTAGAATGTCAACGGATTTGTCGTAGCTCTTACCGTTTTGGAGCTATAAGGGGTCGAAGGGGCCAAAACTGCAAACTTGCAGATTACATGAAATTTTTATTTTTCGTCTGAATTTTATGGGATTTTTTTCTTAGGATTCCACTTGATATAAGCTTTCAGTAGTATGTCAATGGATTTTGTGTAGCTCTTACCATTTTCGAGCTTGAAGGGGTCAAAGAGGAACCATAAGGAGTCATAAGGGCTAATTTTCATTTTCCCTAGCTTGTGTCCAGCTAATTACTGAGTCAATCCCCTTATTGTGTCCATGCAATTATTGTGTCAAGCTCTTTAGTATGTCCACACTCACTTTCAATTACACTTGTTCAAATTTCAGTGGTCGACATGCTGCAGTTGTATCATGCTGCGCTCGGCGTAGCCTTTTTATTTTAGTAAGAGATAGAGGTCAACTTCAATTGCAATAATGTTCGGCATGTCAAGATCTACCCACCTGGAAATTTTGATGAAAATCTGAATATCCAGATATAGGAGTTATTGCCCTTTATTGGTCAAATTTTCGAAATTTTTGTCTCACCCGCGACGAAAGCGAGACATGTGTACAAAGTATGACGGCGGCGGCGGCGTAAACTTTCATGTTAAGTTTTTGTGATTAGGTCATTTTCTCAGTAACTATAAATGGTAGGTCAATGATATTTTGTATAAAGGTTGGTCGTGAGTAGTACATGACAGTCTGCTATATGGTTTTCGTCTGTGACCTCAATTTCGCGGTCCAATGAACATGTTAACTTTTTGTGCTTAGTTTAGTTTCTCAGTAATTATAAGTGGTAGGTCAATGATATTTGGTATGTAGGTTGGTCTTAGTAAGTACATGACAGTCTGTCATATGGCTTTTGTCCTTGACCTCAATTTCACGGTCTAGTGAGCATGTTAAGATTTTTGGATTAGGTCATTTTCTCAGTTACTCTAAGTGGTAGGTCAATGATATTTTTGGTATATAGGTTGGTCTTGAGTAGTACATGACAGTCTGTTATATGGTTTTTGTCCGTGACCCTCAATTTAATGGTCCAATGAACATGTTAAGTTTTTGTGATTAGGTCTTTTTCTCAGTAATAATAAGTGGTAGGTCTATGATATTTGGTATATAGGTTGGTCTTGGATAGTACATGACAGTCTGCTATATGGTTTTTGTCTGTGACCTCAATTTTACGGTCCAATGAACTTGTTAAGTTTTTGTGCTTAGTTTAGTTTCTCAGTAACTATAAGTGGTAGGTCAATGATATTTTGTATGTAGGTTGGTCTTAGATAGTACATGACAGTCTGTCATATGGCTTTTGTCTTTGACCTCAATTTCACGGTCTAGTGATTGAGCATGTTAAGTTTTTGGGATTAGGTCGTTTTCTCAGTTACTCTAAGTGGTAGGTCAATGATATTTGGCATATAGGTTGGTCTTGAGTAGTACATGACAGTCTGCTATATGGTTTTTGTCTGTGACCCTCAATTTCATGCTCCAATGAACATGTTAAGTTTTTGTGCTTAGTTTAGTTTCTCATTAACTACAAGTGGTAGGTCAATGATATTGGTATGTAGGTTGCTCTTGGATAGTACATGACAGCCTGTCACATGGCTTTTGTCCTTGACCTCAATTAAACGGTCTAGTGATCATGTTAAATTTCCCAGTATCTATTATTGTAAGGTCAATAATATTTGGTATTTGGGTTTGTCTTAAATGGAACATGACAGTCTGCTGTTTGGCTTAAGCCCTTGACCTCATTTTCATGGTCTAATGAACATGTTTGGTTTTTCAGTATCTATCAGTGGTCACTGATATTTCCGTTTTTGGTGATTCATTACAGTCTGCTCTATTGCTTTTGTCACTTACCCTAATTTCACAGTCTAGCGAATATGTTTAGTTTTCTGATTTAGTCAGTTTGAGAATTCACATCAATTTTGTGACCATGAAGGGACGGGCGAGACATCAATTTGGGTCCACACTTGTTTATATTTTGTCTTATTTTGCAAAAACTCTTTGAGATAGAGGTCAAGTTTGAGTAGCAAAATTGTTCATCTTATTTAGAAATACAGTTTCTACCTACTAGTATGTATTACAGGTTCACATCTCATCCAAGATGGCTGCCAACAGGGAACAAAGTTATACCCCCTGCAATGAAGTTGGGGGATTGGAATCACCTTGTGCATCTGTCTGTAGACATTTTTGTCCATAGCTTAACTCAGAAACCCTTCAATGTTTCTCAATCAAATTTTGTATACATATTAGTAACTATAAGAACTTGTGCATCTCAAATTTTCAGATTGATTCATTGATTTTTGTCTTGCCCGCTACGAAAGTCACATAAGCGAGACATAGGCGTGCAAAGTATGATGACGGCGACGGTGTTAACTTTTACTAAATACAGGATATTTTGAAATCTTTTGATGTAGGAACATCATATTTGATCCAGTGGTAGTGCTAATGTGCTAATCAACTTGATTAGCACTACCTCTGGACCAAATATGATGTTATTAATATCATGTGACCTTGACCTCAATTTCAAGGTCTAGTGGCCACGTTAAGTTTTTCTGCTTAAGTCCATTTCTCAATAACTAGAAGTGGTAGGTTGATAATATTTGGTATGTAGGTTGGTCTTGAGTAGTACTTGTCAGTCTGGCAGGTAACTTTTGTCCTTGACCTCAATTTCACAGTCTAGTGGCCACGTTAAGTTTTTCTGCTTAAGTCCATTTCTCAAAAATAAGAAGCGGTAGGTTGATGATATTTGGTATGTAGGTTGGTCTTGGGTAGTACATGTCAGTATGGCAGTTGACTTTTGTCCTTGACCTTAATTTCACAGTCTAGTGGCCATGTTAAGGTTTTCTGCTTAAGTCCATTTCTCAATAACTAGAAGTTGTAGGTTGATAATATTTTGTATGTAGGTTTGTCTTGGCTAGTTCATGTCAGTTTGGCAGGTGACTTTTGTCCTTGACCACAATTTCATGGTCTAGTGGCCACGTTAAGTTTTTCTGCTTAAGTCCATTTCTCAATAACTAGAAGTGGTAGGTTGATAACATTTGGTATGTAGGTTGGTCTTGGGTAGTACATGTCAGTCTTGCAGGTGACTTTTGTCCTTGACCTAAATTTCACGGTCTAGTGGCCACCTTAATTTTTTTCTGCTTAGGTCCATTTCTCAATAACTAGGAGTGGTAGGTTGATAATATTTTGTATGTAGGTTGGTCTTGGGTAGTACATGTCAGTCTGGCAGGTGACTTTTGTCCTTGACCTCAATTTGACTGTCTAGTGGCCATGTTAAGTTTTTCTGCTTAAGTCATTTTTCAATAACTAGAAGTGGTACATGTAGGTTGATAATATTTGGTATGTAGGTTTGTCTTGGGTAGTACATGTCAGTCTGGCAGGTGACTTTTGTCCTTGACCACAATTTCATGGTCTAGTGGCCACGTTAAGTTTTTCTGCTTAAGTCCATTTCTCAATAACTAAAAGTGGTAGGTTGGCAATATTCGGTATGTAGGTTGGTCTTGGGTAGTACATGTCAGTCTGGCAGGTGATTTTTGTCTTCGACCTCAATTTCAGGGTATAGTGGCCACGTTAAGTTTTTCTGTTTAAGTCCATTTCTCAATAACTAGGAGTGGTAGGTTGATAATATTTGGTATGTAGGTTGGTCTTGGGTAGTACCTGTCAGTATGGCAGGTGACTTTTGTCCTTGACCTAAATTTCATGGTCTAGTGGCCACCTTAAGTTTTTCTGCTTAAGTCCATTTCTCAATAACTAGGAGTGGTAGGTTGAAAATATTTTGTATGTAGGTTGGTCTTGGGTAGTACATGTCAGTCTGGCAGGTGACTTTTGTCTTCGACCTCAATTTCATGGTCTAGTGGCCACATTAAGTTTTTCTGCTTAAGTCCATTTCTCAATAACTAAAAGTGGTAGGTTGATGATATTTTGTATGTAGGTTGGTCTTGGGTAGTACATGTCAGTCTGGCAGGTGACTTTTGTCCTTGACCTCAATTTCATGGTCTAGTGGCAACATTAAGTTTTTCAGCTTAAGTCCATTTCTCAATAACTAGAAGTGGTAGGTTGATGATATTTGGTATGTAGGTTGGACTTGGGTAGTACATGTCAGTCTGGCAGGTGACTTTTGTCCTTGACCTCAATTTCACAGTCTAGTGAGCATGTTCACTTTTCTTATTAGTTCACTTAGATTTCACATCAATTTAGAGGCCAGCAGGGACGAGCGAGACATCTTTTAGGGTCTTCACTTGTCAGACTTATTCATCAAATTTTGAGGAAGTTATTGCAACTTTTGTGTTTTGAACTTTGTATATTTTCTGGAGAAAAGGAGGGAGGTACATGTATATCATAGTGTTCATACTTGTATTGTGTCCACACTTGTACTGTGTCCACACCAGTATTGTGTCAACAAGCACTTAAATTTGCACTTACCATAATATTGATTCAGGATTCAATGAGCGGGGGATATAAATGGCTGCCTACTTTAACATAGTGTAACCCAGGGGAACAATGAGTTGCTGAATCCAACCTTTTTCCTTGGTTGTTGCAGTTGCTGTAAATGTGGTTAATTCGTAGCTCACAACTCAAGTATGATTATGGCAAAAACGTTCCAACTTATCAATTGATAACAATTTAATAATGATTCAGCACTTTACAACTTTTACAATGGTTTTATCAGTATTACACCATGTACACCCTTACTCCATATATCAAAACAACAAATGGAATGACTTTTTATACTCCTACCATGAATTTACTCAAATTATAATTAAATGTTCGCAAATGTCAATTATACTCAGATGTCACTTGAGTTACGTAATTAAACTGAGCTGATTATAACATACATCATGTACATGACATAAGTAATTACTGATTAATGAGATGTCCAAATAACCTAATTAATAGTCAATCCATTCAGTAAAATAATTAATTAATTTAGCAATCAAAATCAAATAGTTTGAAGTTCCATTTCAAAAGTCATTAATTGCAATAAATAAGTTACATAAGATTTTGAAGGCAAGTCACACATATAAAAATAGAACTGTTACCAGAGGGAACACGTTTCAATAGTCCCGTATTCTAGGGGATCTTAAAAAAATGTTTATGTTAATTGCAAAATCCTGTTATTTGCTAAATTTTCTGTTTCAAGTAGGAATCCACTGTAGTGTACTATGAAAATTACGTTTTTTGACTTTGACTCTGTATGTTTTAGCATGTTTTCTTTTGCAGAATTTTTCTACAAAAATGGCAAGTAAAGAAACACCTCGATCCATGATGCAAGCATTTATTGAAAATGTTCCAACAACAGCACCTATTAAAAGAACAAGGTCAAGGACAAGGTCACCAACTGACAGACAGTTCAACGAAACTGTCCCAGTTCAGAAAAAGAGGAGGAAAAAATCTTCTTTTGGAGTACAACAAACTCCTAAATCAGTGGTATGATACACATATACAAACCTATATTAAGGTTGACATATATGTATATATAACTTTTGAGAAATATTCTGTCTATATAAATTAAATTCTGTAGTAATATATTTTTACGCCCCCGTGAAACGAAGTTTCGGGGGGCATATAGTTTTTGGTCTGTCTGTCTGTTTGTTTGTCTGTTTGTCCACAAAAAACTTTAACATTGGGTATATCTTTTGAAAGGTAAATGATAGGGCTCTCATATTTTGCATGTGTATTCCTTGTGGCAAGACCTTTCAAACGATACCAAAATTTTGGACCTCGTGACCTTGACCTTGACATGTGATGGACTTTTTGAAAAAAATAATAAACTTTAACATTGGGTATATCTTTTGAATGGTAAGTGATACGGCTTTCATATTTTGCATGTGCATTCCTTGTGGCAAGACCTTTCAATTGGTACAAGAATAGTTGACCTTGTGACCTTGACCTTGGCCTGTGAACAACTGCATAAAAACTTTAACATGGGGCATATCTTTTAAATGGTAAGTGATAGGGCTTTCATAGTTTGCATGTGTATTCCTTGTGGAGAGACCTTTCAGTTGGTACCAGAATATTTGACCTTGTGACCTTGACCTTGGCATGTGACTGTCCGGTAAAATTTCGCCAGAAAAATGAAATTATAGTTTGTTTATTTATATATATAGAAACTAGAAAACACGAGGGGACTTTATAAACATAAGTGGATGATATAAATTGGATAATGGTTTTTATGAAATAAAAACGATACGCTAGGCTATGGAATAGCCTTGGATAGAAAATTGCGAGTTTGATTGACAAGGGTGTGGTGGCTTATGATGTATTTGTATACTCAAATCAATAATTTTCGTTATTTTTGTCATGTCGGATTCCACATACACAACTAGACCATGTACAGCTCGCTGATCACTCTTAGGTAAAATCACAATTTTGTAAAATGGTAAAACTGGAGAAATTAAATGTTGTTCTAGTGTATTTAATTCTTCAAAAGGAGCTTTATCCATTTCTCTTTGCTTGAGGAGGTATAGCCTCCTTACACACATAAGAGTTACATGTTTTACACACAATATGCTTCTCTCCTTTTAACATTTATTTCAACCTCTCATCTTTTGCATTAAATTCTTTCTCGAGTACTTGGCTTCAAAACATAAACCTTTTACAGCACACACAAATATAAACACCGGTAGCCCTTCATTCTTCCGCAAAAAACACAATTCTATCTCTTTCCACCTTTCGTTCTCCATTGCCTAAGTATCTCCAGAAACTACAATCACGCTTTGTTAAACACAAATAGTATTTGTATATTATTGATTATTGCACAATACCTCATCTTTATTTATTAACTTCTGGTTTTAAATTTATTATTCTTTTTATCATATCTTCCACAAGGAAACAGAAAAATTAAACCCCGCCCCGTTTTACCAGGACGAAACTGGACGCCATTTCGATTTTGGAGAATCTGAAATTCCTATTGGTCAATAGTCTTCTGCGCAAGCGTACTCCTCACCTCCCCCAAGAACTATCTATATAGCTAGGCTATTCCATAGCCTAGCTAATTAAACTCATTAATGATGAAATGTTTCTTGATATCTATAGAATTTTTTAAATCATTCAGCATATTTTCTTCATTTATTCACTTTTGTTTTATAGGTATTTATATATGTATTATATATATCAATGATGAGGGATGTTACTAAAAATATCTATTATTTCATTTCTTCTCTTCTGTGTATTCTCCACTTTTGGGGAACCAGTGTTGATGATCCCTGGTGTAATCAAAGAACTGATAGCACTGATACACAGAACACAATGAGTTGACTATGAATGTTCCAAAAGGGGGGGGGGGTTGAAAATTGTTTCTTGATAATGCTTGGATAATGATTGGAGGGGTTCATTTGGGTGACTGTGTTTGCATCCAATTGCAGTCATCATTTGATGTAATTAAACTTTTCACTTGATACCAGAATTTATTTCTACAGATTATTTTGTCAGAAGGACATTCATTGTTAAAAGTTGCTAAATCTATCATCTTTACTTCTACCTGGGGGCATAAGTGTTTCACAAAACACATCTTGTTATATCCCTTTGTCCAACTGAGTTTGGGAGTGAATACAGCATCTCGCCCATTGGTCCGTCCGTCGGTCTGAGTGTCCATCCATCCTCAAGTTTAAGATTGTGTTAAGGTTCATATCTGAGAAAAGACATGTTGCACATCAATTATCTCTGGTTGGTGGCTGTAAGAAAAATTTCAAAGTCCAGGGATGGAACCTACGCTACTTTTCTCTAATATTAAGTTGATGCAAAGACATTGATATAACGATGCGGCTATAATTAAAAGTTGACAAATAGATGTAAGAAAATATATTTAAAGGGAGAACAGATCGATAACCCAGGTCATTTTTAGCTCACCTGACCCAAAGGGGTCAGTGTGAGCGAATGCCATCATTTGGTGTCGATCGTCTGTCGTCAGTCTGTTAAACTTTCACATTTTCATCTTATCCTCTGAAACCACTTGAGCAAATTCAACCAAACTTTACAGGTATGATGTATTGAAGGTCCTTTACAAAGATTGCTCATTTCATTCTGATCCGACAAAAACATGGCTGAAGGATACAGGCCCAGTTTCTGAGCCCTTGTTTCACATGTAAATTTTTGTCCCCCGCCACAACGCGGAGCATGGACATAGAAATGCCGTGTGTTCATCCGTCCGTCTGTAAGTCACACTTTCTTGTAAGCGCTCTCATGCCTACAAATTATAACGGATTTACATAAAATTTATACCGAATGTATATATCATTAATTCCGTGGTCAAGTTCTAAAATCAGCCTTGGTCCATACTTTTTGACGGAGTTATGGGACTTTGACCGAAATTATGACTGTTTTATCCAAGAATTGACCTTGTAAGCACTCTCATGCCAACAAATTTTGACGGATTTTCATGAAATTTATATGAAATGTTTATACTACTAATACCATGAATACCTTGGACGATTCGAAAATCAGCCTTGGTCCATACTTTTTGACAGAGTTATGGGACTTTGACCAAAATAACGACACCTTTTAGCCAAAAATTGACCTTATAAGGGCTCTCATAGTTACAAATTTTGACTGATTCCCATGAAATTTATACCAAATGTTTTCACTACTAATACCTTGGTCAAGTTAGAAAATCAGCCTTGGTCGATACCCTTTGACGGAGTTATGGAACTTTGACAAAAATAATGACTGTTTTATCAAAAAATTGACCTTGTAAACACTCTCATGCCTACAAATTTTAACTGATTCTCATGAAATTTATATCAAATGTTTATACCAATAATACCTTGGTCAAGTTCGAAAATCAGCCTCAGTTGATACTTTTGATGGAGTGATGGGACTTTGACCAAAATAACAACAATGTTTTAGCCAAAAATTGACCTTGTAAGCACTCTCATGCCTACAAATTTTGACAGATTCTCATGAAATTTATATCAAGTGTTTATACCACTAATACCTTGGTCAAGTTCGAAAATCAGCCTTGGACAATACTTTTTGATGGAGTAATTGGACTTTGACGAAAATAATGACTCTGTTTTATCCAAAAATTAACCTTGTTAGCGCTCTCATGCCTACAAATTGTAACGGATTCTCATGAAATTTATACCAAATGTTTATACCACTAACACTTTGGTTGAGTTCGAAGATCAGTTTCACTCAAGACTTTTTGATGGAGTTATTGGACTTTGACCAAAATAACAACACCGTTTTATCCAAAAATTGACCTTGTAAGCGCTCTCATGCCTACAATTTTCGACAGATTTTCGTGAAATTTATACCAAAAGTTAATACTACTAATACCTTGGTGAAGTTTGAACATCTACCGTGGTCGCTACTTTTTGTATCCCCACCTTATTAATTTTGGAACTGCCCTGAATGTTTGAAATATTGCAATTTTATATACAGTTTACTAGTATATTGCATGAGCAGCGGGGACCCAGGAATTCTATTCTTGTTGTATTTTTAATACTTTGTACGGTCTTTAAAAAAAAATTAAAGTATGTTTCAGAGTAATTAATTGAATTAAAGTGCTTCGTAAGAAAAGGAGTGTTTAAAAAGCTTTGGTGCTGTGCTCTCGGGCATTTATGTCCCCTTTTCTCATGAAGCACTTTATTTAATTAATTTCTCTGAAACATACTTTAACTATTACATAACACATCAGTAACATGGTTAGGTAGAATGGCTGGAGTTCATTCCCTCTTAGTGACATGACCCACATCAGTCAAATTGGTATGCATGACTGATTTTTTGGCAGACAGCTGCAATGCATTCTGCAGATGCTGCCTAACCTACATTTTAGGCATGAGTACCTTGGTTAGGTGTAATGGTTAAAGTCTGTTACTGCTTACTAATATGTCCCACATTAATTTATATGTATGATTCATTTTGGGATGACAACTGCAATACATGCTTTGGATGCTGTCCGTGACCTACATTTTAGGCATGAGTGACGTAGAATAGTTAAATTCTATTCTTGCTGACTGAAATGTCCCACGTATGCATGATGCATGTTTTTGTTTAGTAGATTTTAAAAATATAATAATGCAGGAACATTGTGTGATGTCAGCCTTGTTTTAAAGTTTTCAATTGTCCCTCTTTGAACTTCCACACATGAAACATGTGCACCAATTGAAAAAAATCAAAGTTATTATTTTACATCAATTGATGTATTTATTTATAGCTCACTTTGAATTCACAGATTGAAACATACATGCATGAACACAAAACACAGACACCATTTGTGAGAGCTTTACGAAGACGGTCAGTTCCAAATACTGCCATGCCTCCACCAAAAGTTCATACCAAGCCAGTAGTGACACCTAGAACTGCATTAGAAGGATTCATAAATGATGGTAATATAATGAAATTTATTGTGGTATCATCTTGAAGGGGTCATTTTACTCACTTCAATTATTAAACCATTTGAAATCATTTGGATTTACAACCACTGTATTTTCACATGAGTACTGTCAGCAATCATTTGAAGAGAAAACCTTATGTGCACATTTTTCTATAGTTTCCAATTTAATACAAAATAACTAGACCACAAAAAGGTTAACATATTACCAGTTCAGTTGATGAGGGTTATAGCAAAATTGCTGAACAGAATTGTCCACAGCCAAAACCCAAAGGGCAAAAAGACACATAGGTGCAAAACCAACAGAAAGATTGTAAACAGTCCTAACTTGGTACAGGGGTTTCAAAGAAATGGTGGGTTAAACCGGTTTCTTGGCATGCCAAACCTCTCCTTCCATTGTGTAACAATTGTGTTAAAAATTGTCGTTGAAGACCATTTAGAAAATGATGACTCGACTTCAAAACTGATGTTAAAAGTGGCATACTTGCCAACCTAAAAAAGGGCAGTGGGGGTCATCTCCACCCATCCAGGTATGAGGTGGGGAGAGATTACGCGTGACGCATACACGCACCTGTTTTTGAAAAAAAAAATCATAACCTTTGAAAATATTTATATATATTGGCTGGTCATACCTTACAAAATACATCAACAATACAATAGTGAAAATAGTTATGTCAAGAAAATATGTTCTCACAGATTTTGTAGAAATGTCGAAAGTTCGGATAAGTATGACAAAGCATTTGTCTGAGCCCCGGTCGTTGCTTTCGTCACAGAGTCAGTGACTGTTATGACTTTGTCCCTTCAAAGGAAGTTCTCCAAAAGGCCAAGAAAGCATGTGTCAACTACAATAACAGTTTGAAATAAAAATCCAGGCAAATTCAGCAGCAATCTTACTATCAGGGCAAAGTTTCGGAAGTAGTTTTGTAAAATGATCTGCAATAGAAAAAGGCAAGTTGTTCTCTGCAACAAAATTGCTGAAAAGAGTCTCTGACAAAATGACATCTGAGTTTCTTTTTCTTTCCACAAATGTTCCAATGTTAGCTGACTTAGATGCAGCAGCCAATGCATCACTGTGAGTGGTTCTTTTTGCATGCCTCTTCACATCATACAACCCCCCACTTGCAATAGAAATGTTGGACTTGCAAACTTTGCAATATGCTGCCTCGTCGGAAACATCGCTTTTCTGTAGCCACGGATGTTGAGTTTCCCAAAACGATTGATATTTGCAGTTATATTTCTTTCTTTTTGTTGGAGTAGACACACAGGGCCCAGACAAAGACCTCTTTCTACCACGATCGTCCATATCTCAAATGAAATTCAAAATAAATAGTAAAATCAACTCACCGACTGATTGAATAATCCTTTTCGGCGATGTTTTGTTTACTTCCGTTTAAGCGCCATCTAGCGTTGAAAAATCTTTCTGAAAACTCCTGGAGTTATCTCTCTTTGGCCGATTTACGTTCGCGGGTCATTTAGCGGGTGGTGAGCGAGATGGGGGGATAAAATGATGACCCGCGGCGGGAGATCATCTGTGGGGGGAGAAGGGTCAAAATGTCGGGAGGCTCCCAGCAAAAGCGGGAGGGTTGGCAACTATGAAAGTGGTCCTTAAGCAAGAACATTTTTTGTCCAAAAAAAATATAGTAAAACATTATCAGACTTTAAATACAGTTCAAGATATTGGTGGTGTTCGAGCTACCAGAGTTTGAGAGACTGAAGTTCAACTGTATAACTTATTAATGTGTCAAGCTTTTTATTGTTTCCATCAATATTACTGTGACAAGCTCTTCACTGTCTCTGCATTCATCTTAAATAACATTTGTTCAAATTTCAGGGGTTGACAGGCAGCGGTCGTATCATGCTGTGCTTGGCGTAGCACTTTATTAATTTATGTAAAGAAATAATTTATAACATATAGCCATCGAAGTTCTGCTCTAAATTTTTTTGTAATTTTTCAGCTTCTGAAGAAACTCCATACCAGAAACCTTACATGCAGAACAAGAAAAGTGAATTAGAAAATGATTCAGATGTCATTATTCCTAATGAAACCATTTTACTGGAGCAAACTCCCATGTAAGACAACAAAATAATACAGCCAGGGAAATATATCTTTGTTATGTGTATGTCCCTTCCCTATCTCACAAAGGGTTTTAAGATGTTTGATGTTTATGTTGTGAGTTAACCTATATTTTATGAAATGAACATGAGACCATAACACATATGTTAACTCCAACTGCAATAATTTAATGAGCTGCATGGACATTTCGGAAATTAATTCCTCATCAGCAGCACTAGAACCCAAACAAAGGAAATCCATAACTTCAAAAAATGTTTAAAATGCATAAAATTAAAAGAAATCAGTAATATCAAATATAGCTATAAAGGACAAAACTACAATGGTGGGAGTTAGTCCTTAGGTTTTAGAATTTACATAAATTTAGATAATAGTAATTGAACAAAGTGTACACATGAGTTATTATCTCATATACAAGTACAGCATATCTAAGAAAAATAAAGAGCATACATCTCTACCACAGGGGAATTGTTTTACCAACTCTACACTCACTGCAATCAAAGACAAACTCCTGTACCGGTAAAAAATATTTTACAAAAGGATATGGAGTAAATGAACATGAGACCATAACACATATGTTAACTGTAGCATTTCACCAGTGGATGTTAGTTATTTACCTTTTTTATAAATAACAAAAATACACTCACTTTACTTGCCACTATACAAATTCATATTTAATTGCTATAGTCCTTTTGATTTCTATAGAACCAATGTATTGAAAATCCATATTTTTTTTCACATTTTTTTTCCATTAGATATCTATTGTGTATGTTTATACGAACTCTGACTTTTAGTTTCAGAGAAGTCCATTAGGTACCTATGTTCATTTATCCAATAATAGGTGTGTTATAAAATGATTAGAAGCCATCTTTTTATATCTTGTTCATAAGTTTAACATGTTAAATGAAGAGAGTGCTCAAAATACTGACAACTCCCTGCTGGAATACATACAAAGATTTTCCTTGAAACTACTTACCTCAGATAAATCCAAACTTATCGTCATAGAGGTCCTTAAGGTACCTGTTTTGATAACGGTGCCTACACCTCATCTAAGATGGCCAACAGCGTAAACATAGTTGATCTTTGGACTCTGTGGAAAATCATTCAAACTAGTAACCCAAATAGAAAAACACACTCAATGGTCCTTACATATAGTCCCCTTTAAAAATGATATCTTCTAGGTCAGCATTGCATCCAACATGGCTGCCAGCTAAGAACATATTTGGACTATAATACAGAAATCTATTATTTAACTATCCAAGAACTAAGTATCAGACGAGCAATACAAGCTCTTGAGAGTCTCTTGTTTTCTTTTCAGCACGAATGAAGACAGTGGACCTGTTATCCTGCCACAGACACAAAGAAGAAGAAACCAGCACCACATAACAACAACACAGTTGTCACAGGGTTTAAACAACTTTATAACAGAAAGTAAGAAATACCAGTATCACATAACATCAACACAGTTGTCACAGGGTTTAAACAACTTTACAACAGATACATGTAGTAAGAAATATCATGTTAAAGTATAAAGTGTACACAGTAACTGCTGGTGATAAGGCTATTCAAAAATAATTATTTGTTTCGCAAGCCCGCCCGCGTTTGCAAAAAGGTGGCCACATTAAAAAATTTTTTTTTGGTGTTCGGACTGAACACCCTAGCTATCAGTTCAGTTTGAATTGGCTAAAAAAAGATAACATGCGTGGCAGGAAACTTTAAACGGGTTGAAAAGTCTACCTTTAAATTGTAAAATACAGAAAATAACTAAATTATATGATAAAACATTACATACTATTGTCTTGAAATGGTAAAAATGTTTAAACATAGTTTAAAGAGGGAATTGGGGTGTTAAAAGTCTGTAAAGTGATGGCGGATTTAAGCTAAAACCAAGTGTTGAATAGGCTTGAATATAATTCGACTCCAGAGTTTAAAATGCACCCAAACCCATTTTAAATTACTGCTTCGCTATTATTAAACTAATTAAGTTTCCTGTATTGACAAATTAAATGATTATCGAGTACATTTCTACAATTGTAGAATGAAAACAAAAATATTAGTTTCACACGTAGGAATACAAAAAAAGATAAATATCAGGATAATGTTTAAAGATGTCAAAATGGTTTCTTTATGAAAGTTCTTGCACATTTTAACATTTTCATGATGTTTTGAAAAGTTAACTGCTTGATCCTCATGCATCCATTCTGTACTAACCCAAATTTATATTCCACATGTTATATTCAGTCAATCTCGATCAGACCCTAGAGGGCGCAGAATGTTCATTTGTTTACATTTTAGATATGTTTTTATTTGAGACAAACTGCACACATACCTATATCTAGATGTAACTTTATGTCTCTGCTGTGACTCTGCCGTAATTAGAAATGGGAGATCTTGGACTGTGTTTAGGATTCTCGATTATTTGATTGCTTCCGTAGAAATGCTAAATTTGCTATCGATGTGCATGTACGTTTATTTGGTTGTGGATATAAATAAACATGATGCATGTAGGTAGTTTCATTTATTTTACTTGTCTGATTTTCATGGTTATTGTTAACTTTGTCAATCCATATACAAAATTCGTCTTGCATAATTGTTCATGTTCACGAGAGGTAGTTGCATGCATTTTAAAAACATAGTAAAGAGTGGCCTTTTCTGTCTGAAACATCAGGATATCCTCTGCATGAAAATATTAAGGTGTATTAATATTCCTCATTTCCTTTTAATATCCCTAGAATAAAAAAGGTAATTCATATCCCTAAAACAACGCTCATAATTATCCCCGCACTTTCGAAGAAAGTTCGGGGATAATGTAATGCCCTCCGTCTGTCCGTCCGTCCGTCCGTCCGTCCGTCCGTCCATCCGTCCGTCCGTCCGTCCGTCTGTCCGTCCGTCCGTCACACTTTTCTTGTGACTCAAACTCCTCCTACATTTTTAGATTTAGGGATTTAATTTTGTTGTAGAATTGTTGCATATAGTGTGCAGATGCGCAATAAGCTTTCGGATTTTCGATATTGGTCTTGGTGCAAACAAGAGGCCCCATGATGTCAATTTTTACACATGTGGCATGTGACACAAACTCCTCCTACATTTATGGATTTAGGGATTTAATTTTGTATAGAATTGTTGCATATAGTCTGTAGATGCGCAATAAGCTTTCGGATTTTTGATATTGGTCTTGGTGCAAACAAGAGGCCCCATGATGTCAATTTAAACAAAGACCAAAAGATGTGGATTAGACACATGTGGC
>MJUU01044170.1:133881-143991 GCA_002080025.1 Modiolus philippinarum | reverse complement strand
GATTCCTCTTGATATAAGCTTTCAGTAGTATGTCAACGGATTTTGCGTTGCTCTTACCGTTTCCGAGCTACAAGGGGTCAAAGGGGCCAAAATTGCAAATTTTCGAAATATGTGAAATCTTTATTTTTCATCGGATTTCAATAGGATGTTTTTTCTTTGGATTCCTCTTGATGTAAGCTTTCAGCAGTATGGCGCGGATTTTGCGTTGCTCTTACCGTTTTCGAGCTACAAGGGGTCAAAGGGGCCAAAATTGCAACTGATTCAAGCTCTTTATTGTGTCCATTTAATTACTGTATCAAGCTCTTTACTATGTCTTCATTCATTTGAATTGCACTCATGTTCAAATTTCAGTATTCGACATGCTGCGGTCTATCATGCTGCGCTCGGTGTAGCCCTTTATTATACACAAGGTTGGTCTGTACCAAAGAAAGCTCCCTTTAGTTTTTAAGGAAAATCCGATTACCATGAAATTCCGCAAACAGGTTTTTGGGACACACAAGGGGGCGGGGCCCTTTCTGACTTTGTCAGTATTCTAGTTTCCCGCCATTTTTATGGTTTAATCACTTGACAGCTGTCCTCACTAACCTTAAAAGACCTCCTGTCTTATATGACCCTATTTTGAGGTTCCCTTGGAAGGTTGCATAAGAGTAGGTTTGACCGAATTTGGCTTTAGAATCTTAATTATTTATCAACATTTGATTTGGTTTCTTTCATGTAGTTGCTTAGTATGTCTTAGATCAACAGATTCTATGTCGCATTTACCATGTACAAGATAACCAGTTCCAAAGGGGTAAATGTCAGAAAAGAATAATCGGGATAAAGTGGTGTAATCTTTTTCTCTAATGATAAATGACAAACACCGAGAATTGTATTCCAAAAGATTTGGAAATAGCACGGGGCTTTATTCAACATAGGTTTAATATGTGAAAATTTATCTAACGGGTCAAAATCGGTTTAAAATTGACATACCGTTTCATTAGAGAAATGAACNTTTTTCATTAGATTTTGATGGGATTTTTATCTTTTGATTGTTCTCATTGATAAGCTTTCAGTAATATGGCAGTATATTTTGTGTTGCTCTTCGGTTTCCAAGCTATAATGGGTCAAAAGGGCCAAATTGCAATATTTCAGAATATGTGAAATCTTGATTTTTCATTGGATTTCAACCTGTTTTTTCTTTGGATTTCTCTTGATGGTAATCAACAGAATTTCTTAGCTCTTACAATATCCTAGGGGATAATAAGGGATTAAAAGGGTTAATTTTTATTTTCACTAGTTTGTGTCCAGTTAATTAATGTGTCAAGGTCCTTATTATGTCCAGCTAATTACTGTGTCCTCATTCATTTTAGTTTACACTTGTTCAAATTTCAGTGTTCGACATGCTGCGCTCGGTGTAGCCCTTTATTCATCATATACGAAGGAATTTTAATTTTTCCCGCTATTTTGCTGTTTCCATGGCAACGGTTGCCATTTTGATATTTTAAAGACCAAAACTCTTATCTACACATGCTAAGTAACCTTCTTGTCAAATTTCAGTCATTTTGGAGCAATTTGAAAATTTCCCGCCATTTTCTGTTCCCATAGCAACAGTCGCCATTTTGATGTTTTTAAAACCAAAGCTCGTTTCTACACATGCTCAGTAACATTCCTGTCAAATTTCATTCCATTCTGAACATTTTTAATTTTTATTAGGGCCCCACTATGAAATGGCGGCGCCCTATAGTAATCAGTCTGTCCGTCCGTCTGTCTGTCTGTCTGTCCGTCTGTCTGTCCGTCAGCGTTTCCTATGTCGTACGATAACTCAAGAATGCCTTCACTGATTTTTATGATTTTTTCACTGAAGTTCAGCTTGACTAAAGGAAGCTCCCTTTTGTTTTTGAGGAAAATCAGAAAATGATTTTTGGGAAAAAACTTCGTTTTTATATGAAAAAGTACATACTTTGAGAATTAACTCTATGTCGTACGATAACTCAAGAATGCCTTCACTGATTTTTATGATTTTTTTACTCAAGGTTGAACTTGACTAAAGGAAGCTCCCTTTCTTTTTTGAGGAAAATCAGAAAATGATTTTTGGGAAAAAACTTTGTTTTTATGTGAAAAGTGCATATTTTGAGAATTAACTCTATGTCGTACGATAACTCTAGAATGCCTTCACTGATTTTTATGATTTTTTTACTCAGAGTTCAACTTGACTAAAGGAAGCTCCCTTTTGTTTTTTGAGGAAAATCGGAAAATGATTTTTGGGAAAAACTTTGTTTTTATATGAAAAAGTGCATATTTTGAGAATTAACTCTATGTCGTATGATAACTGAAGATTGCCCTTAGGGATTTTAAAGATTTTGATACTGAAGGTTGAACTTTACCAAAGGAAGCTCTCTTTTGTTTTTGAGGAAAATCGGAAAATCATTTTTGGGGAAAAACTTTGCTTTTATATGACAAAGTGCATATTTTGAGAAATAGCTCTATGCTGTTCAATAAATTAAGATTGCTTTCAAGGATTTATATGATTTTGATACTCAAGGTTGGACTTGACCAAAGGAAGCTGCATTTCGTCTTTGAGGAAAATCTTGAGGAAAATCTTAAATCAATTTTTGGGGAAAAACTTAGTTTTTATATGAATAAGTGTATATTTTGAGAATTAGCTGTATATTGTACAATAAATTAAAATTGCCTTCAGTGATTTATATGGTTTTTATACACAAGGTTGGTCTTTACCAAAGGAAGCTCCCATGAAATTCCGCAAACAGGTTTTTGGGACACACAAGGGGGCGGGGCCCTTTCTGACTTTGTCAGTATTCTAGTTTCCGCCATTTTTATGGTTTAATCACTTGACAGCTGGCCTCACTAACCTTAAAAGACCTCCTGTCTTATATGACCCTATTTTGAGGTTCCCTTGGAAGGTCGCATAAGAGTAGGTTTGACCGAATTTGGCTTAAGAATCTTAATTATTTATCAACATTTGATTTGGTTTCTTTCATGTAGTTGCTTGGAAATTCTTAGTATGTCTTAGATCAACAGATTCTATGTCGCATTTACCATGTACAAGATAACCTGTTCCAAAGGGGTAAATGTCAGAAAAGAATAATCGGGATAAAGTGGTGTAATCTTTTTCTCTACTGATAAATGACAAACACCGAGAATTGTATTCCAAAAGATTTGGAAATAGCGCGGGGCTTTATTCAACATAGGTTTAATATGTGAAAATTTATCTAACGGGTCAAAATCGGTTTAAAATTGACATACCGTTTCATTAGAGAAATGAACATTTGTCCACATATGTGTCTTTGAGTTTTTGATCTTGGTATAAAATTTAGGTTGCCTTGACTTACATTTGATGGTCTCGGGTTAAATTTTTTGTTTAAGTTCCAAAGCTTGGATACTTTTAAAGGTAAAAGACTAATATTTTGTCAGTGGATTCTTCTTGGATAGTCATGAGGTTCCTGATAAAAATTAAGCCATTGCTTTGACCTAGACCACATACATGAGTGACTCAGGTTAAAGCTTGCATTGAAGTCTGTATCTGAGACACGAGAGTAATGGAATTTTGTCAGTGGATGCAACTTGGATAGTCACAAGGTTCCTGATAAAAAAGGTCAACTTGACCTACTTTTCATGCATGACAGATTCAGGTTAAAGTTTGTCTTTGGATAACAAAACTAATAGGCATCTTCAGAGATTATTTCAGCTGCTGATTGTTTAGTAGCATGAAACTGACTTATTTGAGCAAAAAAAAAATTGGAGAAGGGGTTAACTGTCATTTCTAACTACTTCTTACTCTTGTTTTGTTATCGGTTGTCCTTCTGTAAACAAATCCACATGCTTACTTTAATTTAGCATATTGACACATCAACATATTGACAAACAATATGTAACAAAATTAGATAAAATAAAGGTCTACGCTGGGCGCAGCATGATACGACCACAGCATGTCGAACACTGAAATTTGAACAAGTGTAATTCAAAATGAATGAGGACACAGTAAAGAGATTGATACCGTAATTAAATGGACACAATAGAGAGGTTGATCCAGTAATTAGCTGCAGACAAACTAAGGAAAATAAAAAATTAGCTCTTATAATTCCTTATATATATATCTTAAATGGTAAGAGGTATGTAAACAATATACAGAAAGCTTTTATCATGAGGAATCCAAAGAAAAAATTCCCGTCGAAATCCCATGAAAAAGATTTTACATATTTCGAAAAATTGCAATTTTGGCGCCTTTGACCCCTTGTAGCTCAGAAATGTAAGAGCTATGCAAAATCTATGGACATACTGCTGAAGGCTTGTATCAAAAGGAATCCAAAGAAAAAAAACCCATCGAAATCTAATGAAAAATAAAAATTTAAGGTAATCTGCAAATTTGCAATTTTGTCCCTATTTGGCCCCTCATAGCTCGGAAAAGAAACAGAATTGTCAAAATTCTGATGGTGCACCTCTATGTTTATTTTCACAAGGAGTCCATTGCTAAAAACTGCATCAAAATCATATTAAAAATAAATAAGATAAAATTTTTGAAAATCGCCCCTTTTGGGCCCATTTATCTCCTGAACGGTACATGCCACGTTAAATCTGTTGATAGAAAATTTAATTAGGAACACATGAGGGAAACCCCATCAAAATCCAATAATTAATAAATATTCTACAGCCAATTTTTGGTCCCCCTTTTAAAAACGGTAGGGGCCAAAATAACCAAAACCCACCCCAACCATCCAAGTGCCAAGAAGCACTGTGGTAAAATAGCGTAAGGATTGGTCAACTGGAACTTAAATTATCGACCAATAACAAAAGTGTCTACAGATGACGACGCCAGATGACAACGACGACAGCGCCATACCATTACCGGTATACGACCTCAAATTTTTTGTGGTCATATAAAAACTCATACGTTTTATTTTAATATTTCTTTATATTTTTTCAGTTTCAAGAAAAACTTCATCAGTGATGTCAAATAATTCAATACACTCACAGAAAGAAGGATCACTCTTACAGAATAAGTCATTGTATTCACAGAATAAGTCAAAGCATTCACAGAATGAGTCAGTACAATCTCAGATTAGAGGAACACCTGCACAGAATGTGTCGAAACACTCCCCAAAAAGGACACAGAAACAAAACAATTCAATAAATTCAAAAAGTAAAATGATGCAAAGTTCCTCTGTGCGTAATTGTTGGCTTGGAAATAGCACCACAGAAGAGTTGAATAGTTACTCAGTATCAAAGGATAACACTTCTCTGTCAGAAAATTTTGAAGAGGAGAGCCCAAATGCTGCAAATGATGGAAATTCTAAAAATGTAAAAAATCAAAACATGTCTCCAGCAAAATTTGTTGACGATTTGACCTCAAGCAAACGTAAATCTCTAGTCAATACGCAGGAAAAAACACCTTTGTATTCTAATGTTACAATCCTAGAAAATATCAAACCTCTGTCGAGCAGTACTCCAGCTAGAGTGGCAACAAATAAATCAGCTATAAGTACCCCATTGAGAGTTCCTGCTAAAGTGTCAAATTCTACACCAAGACCTACACCTAGGAGGGAACCCTTTAAGTCTACATTGAATATTACACCAAGGAGGGAAACTGCACTTGCTACTCCTAAACAAACTCCAGGCAGGCAAAGTATGGTGTTGACTCCAAGGCAAACTCCAGGGAGGCAAACTATAGTGTTGACACCAAGGCAAATCCCAGGCAGACAAACTATAGTGTCCATGACTAAGCAAACCCAAGATGGGCAAACTACAATGTCTACTCCTATACACACCCCAGGCAGGCAAAATTCATCAACTCCTACACAAAGCCAAGGCAGACAAAGTACAATGTTGACTCCTAGCCAAATCCCTAGCAGGCAAACTACATTTGCATCTCCTACGCAAACTCCAGGGAGGCAAAATACAATGTCAACTCCTAGACAAACCCCTAGCAGGCAATCAACATTGGCAACTCCTAGACAAACTCAAGGCAGGGTATCTGTATTAAAGGAAAGGAGTGTTACAAATAGATCTTCTGAAAAATTACTGCCTGATAAAACCACATCAATCCATTCTAAGACAAAGTATGAGGAAATGAATGACGATGCACCAGGTACAGTATTAGTAAACAAGATTGTTCACATATTTTAAATAAACATTCAACATTAAAAACAAACTTAAATTTTTAACTCTAGTTTTGATAAGTCTAATTACCCAGAAAACATGCATTGTTTTGAATATCCACAATTCAACATATCTTTGTTATATGTAGTTTTAATGGAGTATCTGTCTCAACAAAAGAGATATTTCTGCAAAGAATTGTTGAATAATCTTCTATACAAAAAAATTGGTGATAATGACAAGAGTTAAATTGTCATAATATGCACTACATGTATATATTTGAGGAAAATCCAAACTGATGTCTGAAACACAAATCGCCCACTTTTATAAATAGATATCCATATGCTGTGAAGTCTACTTGTTTGATTCCTACAGACACTATCCCATACTTTTGTACCCATAGTTACTCATGTTCCAGATATACAAAATCTTTCTCTCTAATCAATCAAATCAGTCCACAATGCAAACATGTATGTGCCATACCTGAAAATTTTTATTACAGTGAAACCTGTCTAAACCAAACCCTGACTAAACCAAAATTCTGCCTAAACCAAACATGATGTGATGACCCTTGTATCAATTTTCTTTACATTTTGAACCTGTGTAAAGCAACACCTGTCTAAATCAAACAAAATTTTCAGTCCCAGAGGGTTCAGTTTAAACAGGTCTCACTGTACTTAGTAAGTTCATTTGATCTTGATCCAACTAACATCCTAAAATTTGACTTAAGTGGAAGTGGATTTTTTAGGGAAAAATATTTTTCCTATCAAACAATAATTCCTAGGAAGTAGAAAACTGATACAAATTCAATAAAGTCTCCTGATTGTATCCTTAGTAACAGAAAAAACATGAATTTGAAACTATTTTCAGCATAGATAATTTGAATATCAAACAGACACTGATCATGGTGATGATGAAGCTTATTTGTACATTTTAGTACCAGAACAAGATACGGAGGAGACAAATGAAAATGAAGAGAACGAGGAAGAGGTAGTATTATTTATATAATACAGACTTGCCTACCCTTATGATTTTAGTGTAAGGCTTACTTTTTACAGCTCAACCTATGCCCTTACGATCAGTTACAATATATTTTACGATGTGGTTAATTTGTCAAATCTCAAGAAAACCTTCAGTTTTGCTCCATTCAATCATTGCAATTAAAGATAAAAGAACCATTTCTAGAAATAAATTGGACTGTCAAGATTATGTTTCCATCTTAAAAAGGGTCTTCTTGGTGTAAGTATTGTAGAATACTTAATGTGCCATTAACTGTAAGTGCATTTCCTTTTAAATCTACCACCCAGGGGGGATGCCATATATTTTAGACCCCACCACAAACAGAAAAAAATATGATTTCTCCCATTAGTTAATGGTTCTTGCATCAGGCTGGCCCCCAGGGCCAAGAGAACAAAATAAAACTGCCCCCCCCATTGGTGGTAGATTTTTCTGGAATAGCCCTAAGGTATTTTCTTGGCTAAAACACATTTTATGATAATGAATATTGCCTTACTATTTTTCATCTCAGTTTATGATTTTCCAACAAGTAACTTACTATTTCTGACAAAGAAGGGGGCAAGTCTGCACAAAATTGTACAACAGCTAATTTTCACAGCTGTTAAATGTCACGATTTGTTCTCCAAAGATGGGTATTAATGTTTAGCAGTCATTAATGTACACTAACAAAGTATCAAATTGGTTAAATTAATTGTTTCCAGTTGAGATCTAATTACAACATAAGTATTGAGAAAAAGTTTGGTTGAATTTTTCCAAAAGTCATTTTGCCTTGTTTCACAACCATTTGTTGATATAAACTCTGTTTGAGCTTTACATTTCACATGAATAAGCTTCAGAAATCTATATATATCTGTTTCATAAATACCTGCGATAGAGTTGGAATTACCAACTAGCCTGTCTACCCAACACTATTTTTGAGTAGGGCATGCTAATTTTACAAAATTTGTTTAATCATATAGCAAACATTTTTAGCTACTTGTATATACATGTAATTCGGGTCTGATAACATTATGAGAGGTGTTTCCTACCCTGCCTGTGATAAGGCTGTCAACTGAAAACTGGAGATTTTTCATAGACTGTTTTGTTCAACAATTTTATATAATTTCTTAGATAGTTTGATCATTTGTGCAAAGAAACACTTAAGGTGTCCCACTATTTTTGCCTCACCCGCGACGTTGCGGAAGCGAGACTGAGGGATAGCATTTCCGGCGGCAGCGTCAACAATTGCAAACTATCGTGAATTAACAAGCTATGTTAGTTGTAGGTCCATAGTATTTGATGTGCAGTTGCACCATTATGGGTACAACTCAAATCCCTACTTAGTTTATGGCCCTGGCCCCTTAATTCACGAATGAACGATCACTTTTAAGTTTTTAGCAAGCAGTTTGTACAGCCTATACCAGTAGTCCTAGGCACTTGATATTTGACATGCAGTTGCGACTTGGGGAGTACATACTGATTCCATGACCAGAGGGTGGCCCTGGCCCCTTAGTCACGCATGAACGATCTTTAAGTTTTTAGCAAGCAGTTTGTACAGCCTATACCAGTAGTCCTAGGCACTTGATATTTGACATGCAGTTGCAACTTGGGGAGTACATACCGATTCCACGCCCAGAGGGTGGCCCTGGCTCCTTAGTCACGCATGAACGATCACTAAGTTTTTTAGCAAGCAGTTTGTACAGCCTTTACCAGTTGTCCTAGACACTTGATATTTGACATGCAGTTGCCTTTTTAGGAGTACATACTGATTTCATGCCCAGATGGTGGCCCTGGCCCCTCAGTCATGCATGAACGATCACTTTAAGTTTTTAGCAAGCAGTTTGTACAGACTATACCAGTAGTCCTGGCCACTTGATATTTGACATGCAGTTGCATCTTGTGGAGTACATACCGATTTCATGCAAAGATGGTGGCTCTGGCCTGTCAGTTATGCATGAGTGATCACACCATTTTTTTAGGAAATTGTTTGCAAAGTTAAAGAATTATATTTTATTAACCAGGTTTTCCATCGGAAAAATCCGGTTATTAACATGGTGGAAATGGCGGGCGGTGGCGGGCTGGCAGGCAGCTGCCAAATGGGTACATCATTTGTCTGGAGCAAATCTCCTACAGTATTTGAGACAGGAAGTTTTTATTTTGCAGATCACTTGAACATATATCAAAGGTGTGCATGGTACTTTGATTTTGATTTTGTATAATTTATGTTAAAAATATCAGTTGTTGAACTTAGTCATTTTTACGTCAAATTTTAAACAATAGGTACCCCTTTGTCTGGAGCAAATCTCCTACATTATTTGAGTTAGGAAGTTTTTATTTTGCAGATCAATTGAACATATATCAAAGGTGTGCATGGTACTTTGATTTTGATTTTTAGCTCACCTGGCCTAAAGGCCATGTGAGCTTTTGCCATCACTTGGCAGCCGTCTGTCGTCCGTCGTCCGTCCGTAAACTTTTCACATTTTGGCTATCTCCTCTGAAACCACTGAACCAATTTCAACGAAACTTTACAGGAATGATGTATGGAAGGTCCTTTACATAGTTTGCCGAAATTTTTCCGATCCGCCAAAAAACATGGCTGCAGCGCTGAACTTAGATTTAACATTGGACCTATAGGAAAAAGCATATATTTGCTATCTCCTCTAAAGCTACTGAAGCAAATTGAACCAAACTTTACAGGAATGCTGTATGGAAGGTCCTTTACTAAGTTTGCTGAAATTTTTTCGATCCGTGATAAAACATGGCCGCCAGCACAGAACATAGTTTAACATGGGACCTTATGGGAAAAGCAAATATTTGCTATCTTCTCTGATGTTACTGAAGCGAACTGAACCAAACTTTACAGGAATGATGTATGGAAGGTCCTTTACTTAGTTTGCTGAAATTTTTTCGATCCATGAAAAAACATGGCCGCCAGCGCAGAACATAGTTTAACATGGGACCTTATGGGAAAAGCATATATTTGCTAATTCCACTGAAGCTACTGAAGCAAATTGAACCAAACTT
>MJUU01044170.1:114765-131597 GCA_002080025.1 Modiolus philippinarum | reverse complement strand
GAACCAAACTTTACAGGAATGATGTATGGAAGGTCCTTTTCTTAGTTTGCCGAAATTATTTCGATCCGTGAAAAAACATGGCTGCCAGCGCAGAACATAGTTTAACATGTGACCCTATGGGAAACGCATATATTTGCTATCTCCTCTGAAGCTACTGAAGCAAATTGAACCAAACTCTACAGGATTGATGTATGGAAGGTCTTTTATGGAGATTGCCGAAATTTTTCCGATTCCATTAAAAACATGGCTGCCAGCGCAGAACATAGTCTAACATGGGACCCTAAGGGAAAAGCATCTATTTGCTATCTCCTGGCGCTACTGGAGCAAATTCAACCAATCTTTACAGTAAGGATGTATGGAAGGTACTTGGATCTGACAAAAAAGATGGCCTCCAGTGCAGAACATAGTTTAACATTAGAGCCAGGAGTGGATAACCATCCTTATAATCATCATCTCTGAAATGTATAGAAGGTCCTTTGCAAAAATTATTCATTTCAATAGGATCAGAGAAAAAACATGGGTGCTAATGAAGAACATAGCTAAACATTTGACCCCATTGGTAAGGAAACATCTTTTTTAGTCATGTATGGCGTAGAAGCATTTTGCCAGGTGAGCGATACAGGCTCAGTCTCTGAGCCTCTAGTTGATAATTTATGTCAAAAATATCAGTTGTTGAAATTAGTCATTTTTATGTCAGATTTTTAACAATAGGGTAGCCCCTTTGTCCGGAGCAAATCTCCTACAGTATTTGAGACAGGAAGCTTTTTTTTGCAGATCAATTGTACACATATCAAAGGTGTGCATGGTACTTTGATTTTTATTTTTGATAATTTATGTAAAAAATATCAGTTGTTGAACTTAGCCATTTTTATGTCAAATTTTTGTCTCGCCTGCGACGAAAGTCGCTGAAAGCGAGTCATAGGTATAGCAATCCGGCAGCGGCGGCGGCGGCGGCGGCGACGGCAGCGGTGGCGTAAACTCTTTTCTAAAACCTTCATAACTTTTCAAGGGTAATACATACAAACATCATCTTTGGTCCACAGCACCACCAAGTGATGACCTTTCCAGCAGCATATATTTTGGATGACCTTGACCTTGTTTTCATGGTTCAATAAGCACATAAATTGTAGGTGTGCACAGTACTTTTATTTTCCTTTTTGATTAAAATCCAAGTTGCTGAACTTTCAGAAATAGGTTACTTTTTTGGAAGGTTTAACATTGAACATCAATGAAAATTATAAGTACATTTCAAATATTCAGGGTCAACCCATGTGTAAGATATACTGTCCATGTAAAGAAAACCCAGTTTGCTGTCACATTGACAGCTTTCCTCTTGTTTTTATGACTGCTGCAGTATATCAATGTGCAAATTTAAGCAATGCAAGGGGCGGGCAAGACAAATCCTGTGTCCACAGTTTATTGTCTCGTACATGTTCATTAAGGTTACATACATTAGGAAATTTAACAAAATAGTTACTTGAAATGTATAGAAAGTTCTAAAGTATTTGAATTTTTTATTCCTTATTCCTTTTACAACATTTTTAGTACAAAAAATTGAACTAAAACACATGTAATTTAAATATGTTGTCTGATTTACAAAACGTAGAAATTATGCAAGGGAGATAATTTCATAAAAGCTTCACAAGAGAAATTACAAGAGAAATGAATACTTCTGCCATTTATCTCTCTTATTTCAACGGTAACCCCTAATACTTATTTTATCTACGTAATTGATATAATGATTTCAGAACACATGCAAGGTTTGAACAAAATCGAAAATGTATTTTTAAAGTTATCCCTTCATATAGTCATTTTCCCTATCATTTCTTTGTAAAATCCTTAAATGCATGGTGACCCCCAAATTTTACTTCAAATTCTGAACAATAATTCAATCAAGCTTCTTCACAGAAAATTTCACAAAATTATATAATAGTAAGTTAATACCCTGCAGACACCTTAATTTCTTCTGTACAGTGTTATCTTTTCTTTGTTTTTCACTAATGTTTAGTTTCTGTAACAAAATATTATTATTTTGGTATTTTAGGATACAATAGATCTTTATCATTTAAAGACACCACATCTGCAGGAAAATATATCCAGAATACCAACACCTATTTATTCCAGTACTCCAGCTCCAGACAGACATAGACAAGGGTTAAATCCTCAACCAAGGTAATTATACAGACAATTTTGTCTTTAAATTGTAATGCCTTGTGATTGTCATAAATGCTTGCACTTACAGCAGTTTTTCTATAACTGAATGCACTTACAATAGAAAATTTGGTAGCTCCTCGGGTAGTTACAATAGGTTTCTCAATAGAAATTTGACCTTTAAGGTAGAAAGGTCACATATCATTTCATTGTATTTGTCTTGGATATGGGCCAGTTTATCTGATGTCAATTTCAACAGGAAACAAGTCAAGTTCACCCAAACTTGTTAGTATATTGAAATAATCAATATAAGGATAAACATGCATTTTTGAAAGTAAATACTGTTTAAAAGTAGAATACATTATTGGAAATTGTCCCTTCCCTTAATCCTTAATAACAATTTGTTCCCATCATGCCTAATAATAGTTATGTACTTTAAATCAACATAAGATATATTGGCACACACACAGTTATATGTGTAAATATGCATTTGGTGACCTTTCTACCTTGAAGGTCAAACTTATGGCGCATGAAAGTTAGCATAACTAAGGAAAACCCGGTTTTCGCTTCTGTAAACTAGGGTTTCCAGAGCAAAACCCGAGTTTCCATGCGGAAACTTAAGTTTCGGTAGGAAAAACTAGGTTTCTCAGAGCGAAACCTAGGTTTTGGTGGCGAGAAATAGGTTTTCCAGAGCAAAACCCGAGTTTCCCTGCCTAAATGTAGGTTTCCCTCCAAAAATACATGCAAAGCTAAGCTTTCTATGAGTTTCCAAAGCTAAACCCGAGTTTCCGTAGGGAAACCTAGGTTTCGGTAGTGAAAACTAGGTTTCTCTGAGGGAAACATATAGGTTTGCAAAAAACTATGCTTTCCAGACCTAAACTCGAGTTTCCCTACGTAAATGTAGGTTTCCCTTCAAAAATACATGCAAAGCTCAGCTTTCTATGGATTTCAAAAGCTAAACCCGAGTTTCCATAGGGAAACCTAGGTTTCGGAAGGGAAACTCGAGTTTCTCTACCCGAAACCTAGGTTTAACTTTTGTCCATAGGAAATACATAATAAGCCGATAACCGATATGATTGGTTGAAAAAAATGTTTAGCCAATCAAAATGCGTTTTGAATAGGAATTCAACTGATTTAAATGCGATGGTCTTATTTCTTTTAGAACTGATAGATGAATAAATAGGCAAAAACAGAAAAAAAAACATTTACACTTCCTAATTTCAATCATATCCGGAATGATAACTCTTACACTAAAATCAAGTCGTAGTAGGGATGTTGTCACAAAACATACACAATCTTTTAGAAATTATAAAGCTGATTTTTAGCTGGCCGGGACTAATGTCCGGAGAACTATTGTCATACCCCAGGCATGGACGTTGTCGGCGTCAGCAAAACTTTAACCTGGCTTGTGGAATTGAGACCTGAAGAGCTAGGATGTTGATATTTGGTATGTGACTTCCTTGTGAAGAGAGCTTTCTTCTGGTACCATATTTGTAGACATTTTGACCNCTCTAGAAGGTAGGCTTTTAGTGGTAGGGTGTTTTTATTTGGTATGTAACTTCCTTATGATGAGTGCTTTCTGATGGTACCATATTTGTAGACATTTTGACCTTGACCTTGTCCTGAGGGCTATTTTTTAAAAACTTTAACCTTGCTTCTAGAATTAAGTTGTTTAATGGTAGGGTGTTCATATTTGGTATGAGAATTTCTTGTGACGAGAGCTTTCTGATGGTACCATATTTGTATACATTTTGACCTTGACCTAGCCCTAAGGGCAATTTTTTAAAAACTTTAATCTTGCTCCTAGAATTAAGTTGTTTATATTTGGTATGTGATTTTCTTGTTATGATAGTTTTTTTATGGTACCTTTCAAATTTATTGTGCATTGAGGTCACTCTAATCCCCGGCAAGCTATGTTGTCTTCTGACAACTCTTGTTCTAAATACCAATAATTTAGAAGCAATATTAAATCAATATTTGTTTACTCCACACTTATATCGTTCCTCCTTCACACATATCAGGTGACAACAGGTATGGACATTATGTAATAGTTACCTATTCATTCAGACCAAGGGGTAATAAATCAATCAACAAATAATTGACAATTAATATACAAATAAATTTCATACAAATTCTGACTTGGTTATTGATCATAGTCATCGGGTTATTGAAATTGAATCTAGAATTTATTTTGAAAAGAGTGATAAATTATAAAAATATTAAATTTTAAATTGAAAATTTTATGCGGATTCTTTTTGAAGTAAGTCCAGGAAATCCTGAGTAAGTGTGAGTGTATTTTTATTTATTTTTTTGCCTATATGTTTATATAATTTTTTTTATTAATTTTACAATTTTAAAAGAAATCATAATATATATAATAAGGTATGTAAAGACCATCACTACTGAAACTTGGGTTTAGCTTTGGAAACTCATAGAAAGCTGAGCTTTGCATGTATTTTTGGAAGAAAACCTACATTTAGGTAGGGAAACTCGAGTTTCGATCTGGAAAACCTAGTTTTCACCACCAAAACCTAGGTTTTGCTCTGAGATAGTTTTTGCTACCAAAACTTAAGTTTCTACATGGAAACTCGGATTTAGCTCTGGAAACCCTAGTTTACAGAAGCAAAAGCTGGGTTTTCCATAGGAAAACTAGTTTTTCCTTAGTTATGCTAACTTTTGCGTGCCATACAAACTGCTATTGAAAAATCAATTGCATTACCTTGAGAGCTACCAAAAGTCCTATAGAAACTGCATTCAGTAATAGGAAAATTGCTATACTGGTCAGTTTAGGATAAACATCCAGTATCAACATCCAGTATCATTTCGTGTCACAACAAGGTCAGAAAAGATTTTTGTGATAATTTCTGTTCTTTAAAATAAGCAACTGTTTTAACCAAAAATGTTATTATTGTCATGGATTAGTCAATACATGAATTCAAACTCAGCACTTTGTCTCAAATTAACCAGATGACATCATGGAATAAACATTTGAATTAGAACCTATTCAATAAATCTGTCAGTACCTTGTGTTTGTGACATGTATATCTTTTATCAGCTTGTGTGTTAAAGCAAACACATTGTCATATAATTTGAAAGGAACAGACTAAAAACTGTATAGATTCATACACGATGTTGCATTTTTTCATCTTTTTATAAAGAAACTATCAGGAATTGATATAGAAACATCAACAAATCAGTCAGGCTGTCACATCATTTGACACCATAGAGAAGGTGAGGTAGGGACACATTTATTGAATCGACCCTATATTGCCATATTCCATAATTTGGAAATTACAAAAACAAAACAAAAAACAAAAACAAAAAATTTGAAAGTATGCAGTGTTCCCGCTAGCCCGTTTTAGAAGGGTGCAGCGCCCCTGGTGCCTTTTGCACCGCCCCTGATGCCTTTTGCAGTGCCCTTCATGCCTTTTGCATCGCTCTCTCTGTCCTAGTCCTTTATCCCAAGATCGTATGTGGTCATTTTGAAGTTAAAAATCAGCAAACATTTGTAAATTAATTATCTATTTATGGCCTCGGTAATTAGTGTTTAAATAGTTGTAGCTGATTGACCTGTCACATTATATGGTAATTGCCCAAATAATAACTTAAGGTGGTACGGGAGTCTAAAATTTTGTCAGATAGAATTTTCTGACATTTTCCTGATTTACCCTTTGTTATTAGAGTATACGAAAAATAAAATAAAAATAAGGGGTCACCGGCCATATAAGAATGAAATATGAAATGCAAAAATCTGCTATTTTGGTTGAAATAATAGGGAAAATTAGCAAATTCTAACAAAATTTAAAATCATTTTAGTAACATCAGATAGAATTCTTTAAAATTGTTAAATTCATAGCTAATATACTGTCCTTCAATTTCCATGAAAAATGAAAACTGAACTTATTTTTGAATAAATCGCGAAAAACACATTTTTTCCTATTATTTCTATACAAATTATCTCCCCTTAATTAAACTGGAGTTAGCTGAAAGGTTCAATATTACGCATGGTTACGCAATAAAAGTGGCATATTTCATCAAACTTAACTATTACAAGACATTGGAAATGGTTTCGGCAACGTTCCCATAGTGAATTCCAATTCTTGTCACATGCGCCACATGCGCAAAAATGATGCACAATTTTAAACTCCCGTACTACCTTAATTACACCTTTCCTGTTGAATAAAGAATTATCTAAGTCGTTAATTAACTCTATCGGCAATTTAACATGTCAGCCATTTACCTGTGCTTACCTGTAACCCTTTCTGTCACATGCAGTAAATGAGTTATACTTTGCATATAAAATTCTTTTTTTTTTACAATTCTTAAATGATTGAGAACATCTGAATGCAAAATGATTTATCATGTTCTAACTTTATTATTTCATTTACCCACATGGTTGGCATTGAGTTATTTCCCTTTAATTTTTTGTCTGAAATATTTCAATTTTATTCCCTTTTTTACCGCCATACTCCTATTTTTAGCTCACCTGGCTATGCCAGGGTGAGCTTTTGCCATCACTATGCGTCCGTCGTCTGTCGTCTGTCTGTCCGTCCGTCAACAATTTAAAAAATCTTCTCCTCTGAAACCACTGGGCCAAATGTAACCAAACTTGACTTGAATCATCACCAGGGTATGGCTTCTCAAAATTGTGTTCGATTAGTCCTCTGGTCAAACAACATGGCCGCCATTGCTAAAAATAGAACATAGGGGTAAATTGCAGTTTTTGGCTAATAACTCGAAAACCGTTACAGATATAAAAAATCTGACAAAGGGTAAAAATGATCAGCATGATGAGATCTACTACAGTGCAATTTTGAAGAAAATCTGAAAACCCATCTCGGAGTTATAGCCCTTTTTCCGTTAAATTTTCAAAATGTTTGCATTTTTTATTTTTTATTTCAAAAAGTGTAACAGATAGAGGTCAAGTGTGAATTGCAAAAATGTTCAGCATGTCAAGATCTACCCACCCTGAAATTTTGAAGAAAAGCCATAAACCCTTGTAGGAGTTATTGCCCTTTTTTCACTGAATTTTTAAAATTTTTGCATTTTTCATCTTTTATTTCCAAAACTATAGAAGATGAAGGTTAAGTGTAAATTGATGAAATGTTTGCCATGCTGTGGCGACTTCAAAACTGGTGTTGAAAATTGTTCCTTGACCGCCATTTTCAAAATGGCCACCAAAAAAGGCAGGAAAATTCAACATTGTCCGATTTCAATGAAATTTGGTTTCCAAATAGATATTGATGTTGCAACTTCAAAACCGGTGTTGATAATTGTTCGTTGACCGCCATTTTCAAAATGGCCGCCAAAAAAGGCGGGAAAATTCAAAATTGTCCGATTTCAATGACATTTGGTTTCCAAATAGATATTGATGTCACAACTTCAAAACTGATGTTAAAAAATTGTTCGTTGACCACCAGTTTTAAAATGGCTGCCAAAAAGGCGAGAAAATTCAGCATTGTCCGATTTCAATGAAATTTGATTTCCGAATAGATACTGATGTTCAGTGTTCAATCTAGAAATTTGACTCAGGGGGTCATGCCGGCCCAGGTTCCTCATCATAGGGAGGCAAAACTTGTAATTGAGGGCCTTTGAAAAAATGATGGACACAAAGTCATATATTTTGTAGACCATTAAATAGCAGTTAAAGTATACCCATTGAAAGTTGAAAATGGACAAAGTGATGGAATTCCTTTGTTAGCAGAACAAAATAAGAGCCTGGTGAACAATAAACAGTTAATAACTGAATACAAATAAAGGTTTTGGCTGAATTGAATATTGGTGAATAAGATCGTGTATTGTTTATTTTATTTTTGGAAAAGCCCAAATACCTTGTTCGATTTGAAATTCTATGAAGCAATGGGATGTAAGGGGGTTCTTTTTATAAACTTTAACACATCGTGAGCTTGTCATATGCTGTTTATCGCCAGCCTTTAAATAGTAGGGTCAACCATGCCGAAAATTTTTGAGTTGCCGATGACGATGTCGCCGATTGTTATAAATATTTGGTTTTCTAAATTGTCCGTTTCATTTTGATTTCGACTGTTCGTGTTATAGCTTTTACTCGATTCTCTTCCGTAGGGACAAAATAAGAAGAACTACGCTTCATAATTTCACAACCAAAGCGTGAATGTCAAGGACCTTGAAATTATCTAAGTGATACAGACGCTTAGTAATGACCACTTCTGATCTGCCTTAATGAAAATCACCTTACTGACTCTGATGGATGTATAGAATTTTTAATCCGGTTCGGACACTTATATCCGGTAAATTTCGAAAGGGGAGATCTCAAATCAGTGAAAATTACACCGCGCCCGTATTGCCCAGGGGGGTTTTGTCCAGTGCCCCTATCAAGCAAAAATCGCGGGAATGGCGCAATGGTGCGCTCTAGATTGAACACTGATGTTGCGACTTCAAAACCGATGTTGAAAATTGTTTGTTGACCGCCATTTACAAAATGACGTCTCGACTTCAAAACTGGTGTCGAAAGTGGTTCTTACCCAGAACGTTTTTTGTCAAAAAAGCCCAACAAAGAAACATAATAAAACATGATCAGACTTTAAAAACAGTTCAAGATATTGGAGGTGTTTGAGCTATGAAAGTTTGAGAAACTGAAGATCAACTGTATAACTTACAATGTTACCTTGATTGTGGCAACTGAAAGCCAGGTGAGCGATACAGGCTCCTGGGAGCCTCTGGTTCTAAATTTAATTGAGAGTAAAAAATTATTTTGCTTCAATTTCAAACATGAATCAAACAATTGCAAACATCATTTTTAATTATTTGCAAATTAATTTTTCTTTTTATTAGCTAAATCGTATTATCTTCATTTTATGATATATACGTTAATTCTCTGTTAAAAGATCCACTAACTACTGCTTGCAGTTATGGAAACAGAGAACCCTACACATATTTAGAAAATGTTGTGGTTACACTTTGACACGCCTTTTGAATTACCAGTTAGCACACTTAAGTGACCATGATTCCATATTACGATATGAAAAGTTGAATACCCATTTGAGTAAAATGGCATCTTCATGCTTTGATTGCCTTGTGGATTTTCCCTACAGTTTTTGTCTTGGAAATTAGTGTACCTTGAACAAATGAGAATATAATTCACAATGGAACAGAACTTAATTCTTGGTCTATCTCAAAAGTAACATGGTTCCATTACTAACATATTACCAGCATATATGACACATATAAGAGGGGCAGGAGGGTTTTCTTTAACAGGCTAACAATCCCAAATTTCTCATAAACAGTTAACAACAACTAGCTGAAAATGCCCAAAACGCATGAAAAGAAAAGGTCTTGCCCCCTCAAATAAATATATATGAATGTATTCTGCTGATATAATAAAAAAAATATTGCTTTTTAAACGTTTTAAATGATCTGTCATTGCACTTAAGTGCCCTTTTCGTATTTTTAGTCAGCGCGCTAAAGTGCCCTTTTCAGGACTGGCGCCCTGCCCCTTTTAAATCCTAGCTGGAACACTGGTATGATAGTGTATCCATCAAGAACAAGAGCACCATAACTGAATAAATATAAAGAGACAAGACATTATAGAAGACATTTTTATATGCTATTAAAATTGGTGAATACATGTATAATCAAATAAGAATTATTATGTCACTTTTATACATGTATTCAATCAGTATGGACTTTGAAAGAGCAAAAATCTGAACATTGAATTCACCCCGTCGTGATTCAGTATACAGGTCAATATTTAACTACTTCATCAAATTAAATGATGATATCCAAGGAGTGTCACTGCTATAGAATTTCCAAAAATACTGGGTATGAAATGAGCAAAGAAGAAAAAAATGAAACATAGAGTAATCATGTAGAAACATTTTCCCATATACTTAAGTTGTTCAAGGGTCATATGACATGTACTTAATCTAATATCGGATGGTATAAAATGCCAACTGCCTCTTCAATAGAAGTACAGTGAAACCTGTCTAAACTGAACCCTGACTAAACTGAAAACCTGTCTAAACCAAACCCGATGTGAAGACCCTTTGTATCAAATTCTATATATTTTGAACCTTTGTAAACCGAACACCTGTCTAAACCGAACAAATTCCTCAGTCCCAGAGGAGTTCGATTTAGACAGGTTTCACTGTACATGCATTATGTGTCTAATTTGATGATATATGTTATTCTGTGCTCTTGACCTGTATTTTATGCCTATTTTACTTTTTTTTAACAAGTTCCATTTATTAAGCTAATTATTTGATTTTCTAGCTATAGGTAAGAACATGTCAACTTATCATGCCAAAAATACAATGTAAAATAAAATGCAAATTTATGTAGTCACATTTCAGTCCCTCAATAATCAATTGCTGATTATCTAGGTGTTTAAAATTCAAATCTCTTAATGTGTTTAATCATGTTAATTATTAAAATTTTTATTACTTGTAGTTCAATAATCAAAACAAAAACAGTAAAAGAAAAGAATACAAAGATGGTATCTTCCGTTTTACCAAACAATGTAATAAAGCAAGCCTTCCAACATTTTTCCAAGATGAGAATAATGCCAAACACAATGGATGAACTGGTTCAATTGTAAGTAAACCTGTGTGACTAAAATTGAAATTATGGATGCAATTTGTGTTGTAAATCAGCATCCAACTAAAATATTGTCACGTTGTCCTACCAGTACATTTTCTGTTTGGGCCACTTACATAAAAGTTTACGTTATAGTTCAATTCTCAGTTATTGTTCACGGTAGGAGCATCTAGCATTGCATATGCTTGCATCTCTGATGGTAGGTCTGCATCTACTGATCAAGACAGGGTCATATTGACCTACATTTTCCCATTACAACTTACAGTCAAGGTTTCGTTTTGAGTTCAGATCTGAATCAATGGACATGCTAGGATCATTTAATATTTCAAATGCCTGCATCTCAGAAGATAAATCATCATTCAGGCAAATTAGGTTACTGTGACCATGTGCTATAACAAGTCTTTCAAACTTTGCAATCTTTGATTACCTATGTTTTAAGTTATCAGTTTTGTATGATCTTCCAAATGTTTGTATTTGATCTGCACTGAAGAGACATAAGTTGTAGAAATGGCCATATGCAGAAACTAAACTCACCATAACTTCGTTATTTTGTATGCGGAATTCCATATCTTTGGCTGTAAGTACCATATAAAGTTGAAACTTCACACTACAAATTCACATAAATTACTGTGAAAGTACTTTTATTCATGGACACCAATTTTTGTGGTTTTCATAAATATCGCTATTTCGTGGGTACTTAAATTCATGGTTTCAAACTCCTTACATTAGAACTCTATGGAAAAAATGCATTTCGTTGGGAATTTAATTTCGTGGTTTAAGCGAACCACGAAAATTGGAACCCCACGAACAATAGTACTTTCTTTTTATGCACAGCATATGATGCATGTTATTTAGAAACAGGTTTAAAAGCTTAGAAAAGAACAGAAATATAGAATCAACACTTTACACTATGAATATTTTATTTACAGTACAGACACATACTTTAAACACATATTTAGAAGTTTAGAGACATATGCAGCACATGCTGGCAGGAAATCAATAGACGAAACTGATGTAGAGTTGATGATGAAAAGGTGAGATTAAATAGAAATACATGTAGATGTCGAAATATATTGTTTATGTTTGTTTGAATGCTAGGAATGCGACATCTGATATTTAGATACATCATACATGTAGTTCAACACTTAATAATTTCAAGGTATATTATTAGGATAGAATCTTAACTAGAATGTTTAGTTCAAAAATAGATATTTTACTGTTGTTACTATTGTTTTTTTATTTATCACATTGGCTAGGGGAAGGTTTGGCCCAGTAAAACTAGTTTAACCCCGCTGCAGCAAGTTTGCGCCTGTCCTAAGTCAGGAAATTTATTAAGCCTTTGTGTGTCTTGTATTTTTTCTAGTTAGTTTACTTTTATGTCTATAGGAGTCTAGGATGATGTTTATTTTGCTGAACTTGATTACTCTTTATTCAGGGGCTGACTCCAACCTGCCGTTTGGTGTGGGGTTTTCTCACCGTTCATTGAAGATCTTATGGTGGCTGTGAGTTGTTATTACTCCCCTTTGGGTCGTTTTCTCTTTGACACATTCCCCTTTTCCTTCTTTTTTCTATTTTCTACCATTTGTGATTGAAAGACATGACAAAAATTATAAACAGTAAGGCCATGAAAAAATAATTTATTAGTTCTCAGGCCCTCCCTCATCTAGTTGGAGGCTTGAAAAAAGCCCCTCATTGACCCTTTTTTTTTGCCATTTCAATAAAATAAAAATAATAATCACCTGCCTCACTACTTTTTTGGTAGTTTTTTCAATGTAAAAAGCTGCCTGGTCTATTTTTTGGCAAGTATAAAGATTTTAAAAAATCACCTCCCTCCCTCATGAATAATGGCCTGAGAACCATTTAATTAACTTTGTATGGCCAAAAATGTTGTTATAATGCCCTCCTTTCATTCAAAAACTTCCTTAATTGATTTTTTATGCCCCCACGACGAAAAGTCAGGGGGCATATTGTTTTACCCTTGTCTGTCCGTTCGTCCGTCCGTCGTCCGTCGTAAACTTTTTTCAAAAATCTTCTCCTCTGAAACTACCAGGCCAATTTAAACCAAACTTGGCCTGGATCATCACCAGGGTATGTACTTTCAAAATTGTATCCGAGGAGTCTGAAAACCAAACAACATGGCTGCTGTTACTAAAATAGAACATAGGGGTAAATTGCTGTTTTTGGCAAATAACTTTAAAACTGTGCAGATATAAAAAATCTGACAGGAGTAAAATTGTTCAGAATGCCGAGATCTATCTGCTCTGCAATTTTGAAGAAAATCGGAAAACATGTCTGAGAGTTATAGCCCTTTTTCCGTAAATTTTTCAAAATTTGCGGATTTTTTATTTTTTATTTCAAAAACTGTAACAGATAGAGGTGAAGTGTAAATTAAAAAAATGTTCAGCATATCAAGATCTACATACTCTGAAATTTTGAAGAAAATCCAAAGGCCTGTGTATGATGTATTGGCCATTTTTCACCAATTTTTTTTTCCCAATGCCATATGGTTATGGGTTATTTCCCTTTAAATTCTTTGTTCAAATCTTCTTTGGTTAACTTTTCTCTTTTAAGCTTTAGAGAAATTCCCTACTATCACTTCATTTAAAAAATTATTTCTTCCATAATTAAGAGAAAAAACAGTGTTTTTGTGCAAATTTCTGCAATTTTTTGCAAAAATACTTTCTTAATCTTTACCTTATTTCATGTCATAATGATTTTCCTATATAAACATATTATGTATATTATAGTGATTTTAGTGTCTTATCACTATGACCTCTGCTGACATGAATGATGAAGTAGTTTATTAGCTTCATAGGCTGCTTAATGTTAAAAATATTAGTAAATTAAACCTTTAGTGAGCAGTTGATGAATTAACCTTGAAAACCACTGAATGGATTTGAACAGAACTTGGTATTATTGATGCTTATGAGGTGCTGACTATAATATTATATATGTATTGTGACTTTTATGCCTAAATGTCATCCAACATGGCCATCTGCGGGGAACTTAATTTATTACTCGACTGTATGGAAAGAACATACAAAGAATTTTTTATCAGAAACAACTTGGCTAGTCACAATGTATCTTAGATGGTCCCCTTCAAAACAGATGTCCTTCAAGTCTGCACCTTATGCAAATTGGCTACCTATGGGAAACATAGTTTGATATAGGAGTACATTCAAAGATCTTCTTTTTTAAAACCATTTGGCCAGTTGGAAATTAACTTTGGCACAATACTTAATTTTCTTTAAAATTGTGTCCTGCAGATCCATCCCTTATCCAGGATGGCATGCAATAGGGAAAATAGTTAAATTAAAGTTGGATTATATAACATAAATGTTTATTTACATAGTTTGAAAATGAGACCCTTTAATTGGCCATGGTCCAGGTGAGCGATACAGGCTCTTGAGAGCCTCTTGTTATAAAGCCAAAATTTGGCAGGACAGATATTTGCATCTTAACAAGGTTTTACTGTACTTTGTTACCAATATTGTAATTAAAATTTTAGTAAGCACAACAACTCAGAACTCAAAATTCTTTTGCAAAGTTCGTACATCTTTTACACAACAAGATAATAACAGACTTCCAACATTTGTCTAGCCAATTTTAATATACCTGTCAGTTCATATGTAACTCTCAAATTCAACAACTCTTTCTTTAAGTCATTTCTTCCCCGCCCCTTTCGATTTCACCCTACTTTTCCAGTAGCAGTAAGAATTTCCTGTCCCATGACCCTTTCCATACCCCAAAGTGATTATTTATTAACAAACTTGTTCTCGTCTTGATATAGCTGAAATATTGCTCAGTAGACGTTAAACAATATTCAATTAATCAATCATTAAGTCATTTCAGACTTTGTAGGGCTATTGTTTCAAATTCTGTATACTTTTTGGCAAAATTTGCATTTTTGCAAGCCTTATGGGATTAGACGACAATTTTTCACATATTACAATCGGACATGAAAACCGTTTAGTCAATTCACGTCAAACTTTGTAGGCTATTGATGATGATGGTTTCATAATCTGTATACCTTTTTGGCAAAATTTTCATTTTTCTCGAGTTATACAACATTATTTCTCAATTTTCAGGAAATTTTTTACATGTTGTGCTTCAACAACATTTGGTCAATTCAATTTTAATATTTGTTTAGTGAGTGGGTGATGGTCTTGTATTCTGTTTACTTTTTGACTAAATTTCCATTTTATTGAAAGAGGAATTAGAATTTATGGCAATCTTTCACATGTCACACCCTAACTGAGTAACTCCTTGATCAATTCAATGCAATCTTCACAGAGCTATTCAAATACTGTGGAAGTACTTTTATTCGTGGACATCAATTTTCCTGGTTTCCATGCCAGTCAGTATTTCGTGGGTACTTAAATTCGTGGTTTCGAATTCAATGCATTAAAACCCTACGGAAAAAATGTACTTCATTGGGAACTCAATTTCGTGGTTGAAGCGAACCACGAAATCCACAAAAATTTGAACCCCACGAACAACAGTACTTTCACAGAGCAGAAGTTTAAAATTGCATAAGATAATAGATCTGAATAAGTTTTGAACTGTAAAAATCTGGAAATTGCGAATTGGAAGTCTATAGGATTTGTGATTTAATATTGAGTGTTATTCTTTTCATTGCAGGCAAGGATTCATCTCTGAAAAACAGTCACTTGATGTTCTTGTTGAAAACATTTTACCACTAGAACTACGACAGGAAATTATCCCCATGGCTACAGCTTATAATATAGTCATACCATGATGGAGAAAATCGTAAAGCAACTCTGTATCTGAAAACTTATAATATATTCATACTGTGATGAGTAAATCATTAAACAACTCTGTACCTAAAAACTTGTCGTAAAATTCATACCGTTATGGAGTAAAAAAGAATGTGTGATCGAGTAAATCATTAAAGCAACTCAAAACTACTTTGATGGAGTAAACTGTTAAACTACTCTTAAACCCTGTAATATACTGTGATGGAGTAATTCATACACAACTCTATATTTCAGAACTTGCAATATGTTCATGCCATGATGGAGTAAATTGTAAAAAACTCTGTATCTTAAAACTTTTAATATGTTCATACCGTGATGGAGAAAATCGTAGAAAACTTGTTATATATTTATAAAGTTGTACTGGAATAAAATGTAAATTTGTGATCCAGTAAACCGTTAAAACAACACCGTGTCTAAAAACTACTTTGATGGAAATGTAAAACGACTGATAAACCTTGAAATATGCATCGAGTAATATTGTGATGGAGTAAATCGTAAAACAACTGTGAATCTAAAAACTTGTAATATATTGATACCATAATGGAGTAAATCATAAAACAACTCTGTATCTAAATACTTGTAATAAAATCATGCCATGATGGAGTAAATTGTGAAACACCACTCATTATCTTAAAATATCTTCAAAATGTATGTACATGTACATAGAAAAATGTGTCAGTTTAATGTGTATATATGATGTGTACGATATTGGATACACTGTAAATGTTAGATGATGTTTTAATCGTTAAATCTCTTCCACAGAACACTGTATATTTATTAACCTTAAATCTGACATCGTTTTGATTTAAGTGCAATATTAATTTGTTATTTTTTTTAAATGATTTTTTTTTCAAAGACAGACTGGCAAAAATTTCAGCTTATTTAGACAAATGTGTCTAAAAAATTCCTCATTATTTATTTTCCACATTAAAAATTAAAATGGAGACACTATAAAGATCTATTTATGTTCCAGACCATATGCATATTATTACGTGTATGGTCTGGACCGTATGCATATTTTTATACGACCGCAAAAATTTGCGGTCGTACATTGGTATGGTGTTGGCGTCGTCCGCGTCTGCGTCGGCGTCGGCGGACAGCACAACTTTGCTTCTAGTGGACGGATCTTTATGAAATTTTAGTATGATGTATCTTGGCACACGCCTAAACAGAGGTTTTAATTTTGAGTTGATGGCCCCGCCCGTTTTAGAAAAAGGGGCCAAAAAGGGGTGAAATTGGGTGTTTTCACATTTTTGACTGTAGAATCTTTATTAATTGTTGGATTTTGATGGGGTTTGTTTCAGTGTGCTCCTGAGGAAATTTCCAATCTGA
>MJUU01044170.1:72573-100136 GCA_002080025.1 Modiolus philippinarum | reverse complement strand
GATGGTCCCCTGCAAAAAAGTTGTTTTTCAGATCCGCGCTATATCCAAGATGGCCGCCAGCGGGGATCATAGTTTTAACATTGGACCCTATGGGAAAAGACATTCAAAGATCTTCTCCTCTGAAACTACTGGGCCAATTGAAACCAAACTTGGCCACAATAGTCCTTAGATGGTCCCCTGCAAAAAAGTTGTTTTTCAGATCCGCGCTGTATCCAAGATGGCCGCCAACGGGGATCATAGTTTTAACACAGGACTCTATGGGAAACACATTCAAAGATCTTCTCCCCTGAAACTGACTGTGCCAATTGAAACCAAACTTGGCCAAAATAGTCCTTAGATGGTCCCCTGCAAAAAAGTTGTTTTTCAGATCCGCGCTATATCCAAGAAGGCCACCAGTGGGGATCATAGTTTTAACATTGGACCCTATTGGAAAAGACATTCAAAGATCTTCTCCTCTGAAACTACTTGGCCAATTGAAACCAAACTTGGCCACAATAGTCCTTAGATGGACTCCTGCAAAAAAGTTGTTTTTCAGATCCGCGCTGTATCCAAGATGGCCGCCAGCTGGGATCATAGTTTTAACATTGGACCCTATGGGAAAAGACATTCAAAGATCTTCTCCTCTGAAACTACTGGGCCAATTGGATCCAAACTTGGCCAAAAGAACTGCACCCCATCCAAAATAGCTGCTAGTCTGGAACATAGTTTAACTTATGATAATATAGCATCAATGTCTATTAACAAATTTGAAAATAATGCCCTTAAACATTGGGACTATTTTAACTGCATATGTCAGCCGTGGCCCAGGTGAGCGATACAGGCTCTTGAGAGCCTCTTATTCAAATTTTATTGAAGTATATCTGTTTAACCTTTTTAGTGTCTTATTTCCACGATATTTTTCATGTTTTATCTGTTTATTTTATATTTTATGCATTGGATAATTTACTGATCCCGTAATGTACATTTGGTTCGTTTGTTCAGTTCGTCACTTCTCCGGTTACCTCTGTTGTGAAGAAAGAGTCGCTACATATTCTGTTTGTATAAATATGTACTTAGTCAAACAGTTGCATTTATATTTTTATCACCATTTGAGCTTTAATTTTAATCCGTTAAGCTTTTGCTTAGGCATTTTAATGCCCCGCCACGTAGTGGAAGGGGCATATAGATTTACCCTTGTCCGTCCGTCTGTATGTCCGTACGTCCGTATGTCCCGATGTTAAGTCTTGCATTTAGGTCCATATTTTGGTAACCTCTAGTAATATTTATAATATTGCATTAGTACATGTACCTTGATTAGATTCATTAAAAATTCGGGATCCATGACGTATATTTTACGGTTGAATGACTTTTGTTAAATTTTGCGTTTAGGTCCATTTCTCATCAACTACACATCACACCACAATGATGTCTCATTAAATTAATCACCTTCATTAGTACTACCCAAATCATCAAGAATTAAGTGGTTTTGACCTATATTTTACGCTTGAGTGACTTTTGTTAAATTTTGCGTTTAGGTCCATTTCTCATCAACTACGCATCATTCCACAAGGATGTTACATCAAATTAATCACCTTTATGAGTACTACCCAAATCATCAAGAATTAAGTTGCTTTGACCTATATTTTACGCTTGGGTGACTTTTGTTAAATTTTGTGTTTAGGTCCATTTCTCATCAACTACACATCATATTACAATGATGTCTTATCAAATTAATCACCTTGATGAGTACAACTGAAATCATCAAGAATTAAGTGGCTTTGACCTATATTTTACGCTTGAGAGACTTTTGTTAAATTTTGCGTTTAGGTCTATTTCTCAAGTGAACATACTATCACAATGGTTTTAATCAAATAAATCACCTTGACAGGTGCTATCCAAATCAAGGACGATTAGGTGTCTTTGACCTACATTTTATGCTTGAGTGACTTTTGGTAAATTTTGTTCTTTTAAGTCCATTTCTAGAGAGCTACACAACACATCATTATGATGTTTCATGAAGTGACTCATCTTGGTGAGAACTACCTAATTCTTAGACAATTTGTTGACTTTGACCTTAATTTTACACTTGCATGACTTTGTTAAATTTTTGTATTAGGTCCATAAACATCTAGGTGTTTTATGAAATAAATCGCTTAAGTTCTCTATTGCAATAAATTTGACGGTGGGGCATCCATGTCTGATAGACACATTCTCTAGTTTAAAAAAATTCAGCAGTATAGTGTGTACAAATGAAAAAATACCTGTATTTGATATGGAATGCACAAGTAAAATATCGGCGCAAATGAAAAAAATAATCGGCGCAAATGAAAGAAAAAATCGGTGCAAATGCAAAACGCCGACACTAACACTAGTTATTTAGCCTTAGGCTAGTAAATTTGAAGAATATCTAATAAATTATGCACATTTGTAATCCTTTTTGCTAGTTAAATTTCACAAAGCTATATATATTTTGGGCTTTTATTTAAAATCACTGAAAGACAAGGGAATTCAAACACATGATGTATGACCAATAGATATACAATAATAATTCCAAATGTTATTTCTACATCCAATTTCATTGGGTGACATCATGGAAAATAAAGACGAAATTTTTCAATAAATGCCTTCCTGTCAATAAATTCACTCTGAGGTGATACAGAGAAATCAAATACAGGGTCAAACTTTGTTCTTGTTAATTAAAATGGAATGATAAGAAATAAAAGTACTTTGTAAAAAGTTTATTGATGTGCTAACATAGCCAAGTCGCTCACAGCCTCAACTTCAACCCTACAGACTTTATTTGGCTTGTGAAGCCAATGTTTACAAATTGATAAATTCCTCCAAAATTACTTTTAAGGATGTTAGCTGGTCATGTTTATGTATTTCTGCCATATTTTCGGATTTCTTTGGTTTTATCCATTTAAAAGCTTAATAATGTTTTGCCTGGTGACCCCCTAATTTTATTCCATAATTTCATTTTATAAATCTTTTGGAGCATTCTGACAAAATTTTATTCCATTGGTGTTATTTTGTCACATTCATTATTTGATAAACATTCCTCATGTTAAACCTATGAAAAATGCAGAGGAGTTCAGTTTCCCGCCATTTTTTCAAGCACTTGTATCCCAGTAATTTCATCGGTAACCTATTAATTTTTTTGGCTTAAATTACTTCTTTTACAATTTTCTAGCAAAAAATCACATATCCTTGTTATTTTAAAATTCACCAGCGAACATCCTTAATCTTATAATATACAATTCGTGTTTCATTGTTTGATATGAGTACCAAAGAAAAGTATTTGTGTATGGCAGATAGTGATGGAGTTTCAACACCTATTTCTGTTAGGAATATTGATCTTTCTGTTATGCAATGGTTTCAGGAAATGATCTACATGTAGGTAAATCATTATTATACTGTAATATTTTCATTTTTACCCGAGTTGCAACGATGTTGAACTGGGCCATTGGTTTGGTGTTGCAGCTGGGTGCGTGCTGGCGTCAAACATTGGTTTCCGGATGATAACTCAAAAAGTTTATATCCAATTGAAATGAAACTTGGATATATTGTTGGGTTCCAGGAGAAGAGAAACCCTCGAGATTTTTGAGAAAGTGATCAAAGGTAAAGGTCACATTGACCGAAAATTTCAGAAAAATTTGGTTTCCGGTTGATACCTCAAAAAGTTTACATCCAGTAGAAATGAAACTTGGATATATTGTTTAATACCAGGAGGGGATGGACCCTATCGGTTTTGGAGAAAGTAGGTCAAAGGTCAGGGTCAGTAATGAGTAGTATAGGTAATGGGATTGTCTAGGTCAATCCCATTACCTATACTAAAAAAATGACTCCTAAAAAAAACCCTTCAAGACCTAAAAAAGACATAAATTTTGTCAAAAAACGCAAAACAGCACAAAAAATCCTATATTTTTTCGACCCTCAAAATGAAAAAAACATCCGGAAGTTCAGGCACAAGAAAAGTTCTGTGGTAAAAACAGACAAAAAATGCCGGGAGTTCAGGAAAAAAAGTTTTTAGCACCCCCCCCCCCGTAAAAAAATAACCTTAGTTCAGGCAGAGAAAAAGAATCCTGGCGGTTCTTACACACTAGAAAAAAAAATGCCGGGAGTTCAGCGAATAAAATAATTTTGAGGGATGAGGGGGATAAAAATATATATATGAATTACTGAGTAATACTCAATAAAAAAAATTTAATGAATTACTGGGTAATACTCAATAAAAAAAATTAAATGAATTACTGGGTAATACTCAATAAAAAAAATTAAATGATTTACTGGGTAATACACAATTAAAAAATGTGAATTACTGGGTAATACACAATGAATTACAGAAACTAAAGTTAAATATAGATTATCAATATGTATTACTATGTAATACTGGCATCGCATTGATTTTTGTTTCTTCAATGTAAAGACATATTGATTACAGTATGCTATTAAATATAACATGAGTTTTAAATAGACTAAATCGATCATTGTAACATGGTTGTCAAGAGTATGTTTACATGTTGCTTGAACGACGTTAGTTTAAATGAATTACCGGGTAATACACAATAAAAAAATCTTCAGCGTAAATATTCTTTTGCAGAAGTATAAATTAATCCAACAACAAAAATAAGAAACATTATTAAATTATTACTAAACCATTTAACAATTTCTCCAGTTGTAGATAACAACTAAGACACAATAGCACCGATAATTCCTGGTAATGCAGCTGCTGCTTTTCCTGCAAGCTTAGTTAATAGTTTTCCAATATTTGATAATTGTTTTTTTTACCCAGTCTTTTACATCTGTTTTATCTGAAGGAGGTGTAGGAGTAGGATTAATTCAACCACCAGAAGCAATAAATGTTTCAACAATAACACCAATATATATATAATCATCCCAAAAGCCGTTAAAATACTAACTATTGTAATTCCTTGCTCTTTAAATAATGTTTTAATTCTTTCACCTAAAGTTTTGTCTTCGTTTAATACTTTATGTATTGTCTGTTTAATTCTATCTACCTGGTTACGTAGTTCATCTTTATTAATATTAATTGCCTCCAGTCTATCTACCTGGTTACGTAGTTCATCTCTATTAATATTAATTGCCTCCAGTCTTGCACTTCTCTTAATTTCCAAATCTATTATTCGATTACTTATTCTATTTATTTGATATTCATCATTGTCTTCTTTAGCTTGTTCTAATTTAGTCTTTTCCTGTTCTATTTCATTATCTATTTCAGTTAGTTTAGCATTATTATTAATAAGTTCTTCTTTATTTGTTGTCATTGCTGTCATTACACCATCCATTTCTCTCATATCTATATCTGTTTGTGTTTCTTTTTCAAATGATGTTAATATTTCTTTTGGGGATGTTTCCGCATCGCCCGCTGTTTCTGGTGGTTCTTGTGCTTCTTGTTAGGGGGTTATATTTTTTCTGTGGTGTTGACTCTACGACTTGCTACGCTCCAGGGGTGCGGCCTATCGACCGTTCTCTCTAACTCTGCTCTACCATGTTTTATTCTTGTAGCAGATGGTTGAAAATCCTCCACGACTAAAACATTTCTAATAAAAGCAACACCGTATTTTATTTTAAGAGTATCTAATTTATAAAATTCTAGTTTGTTAGAGCGGTAATATGTAAATGGAATTTCATAACCAGCTCTATCTTTTACATACAACATAGGTCTTCCATATTCATCTTTTTCAAAAAAGAAATCCTTTTTACTTTTATTACATACGGTTTCATTATAAAAATTTTTAACCATATTTCTAATAATTTTCTGATAAATCTTCTAATACTGTACTTGCACTATTTAACCACTGGTGAAAATCTATACTATCTTGAAAAGAAGTTTCTGTTTCATCATCATCATTATAATCACCCTGTTTATTAAAATTTTCCATTTCAATTCCTCCTTCAGCCATTTTTAATTATAAAATTTTTATTCATATTTTGGAGGTGGATCATTTACTATAGTAATTTTATTAATTAAAATTAAGCATTTTTTATTTTTTTTAATTTCCTTCATTGCTTGGGCTTTAGTGTCTTCTATTAATTTCTTCCTTTCACTTTCATTTAATCCTGTTTGCTTTGAATGTATGTTTTCTTTCAGTTTACTGTACTTATCTAATTCATCTAAGACCAATTTAAATTCATTTTCACTTATTTGTCCGTCAGTCAAAGCTTTTGATATCAAATCTTTTATAATATTCAACTTGATCTCTGCCATTGTTTTAATATTATAATGTTTCCATGTTTTTGATGTCAGCCTACGTCTTAAAAGTTTAACACAAACCCCTAGACCTCCACACACAACATCAACAATTTCCAATGGTAACAAGATAGGAATTGTTATCCCAATTAATTACCCAGTCAGCAAGCATACGTTGGGCCAACGTTGGCAATTGGTAGTAAGGTTGGCAATACGTTAGTGTTGGCAAGACAACGTTGGGCCAACATTGGCCCAACATAGGCATTGATTTTTATTGTCATATTTGAATCAATATTTTCAAAATTTTGGGGGAATGATAGAATTTAGATTGATCAGTTATAGGTGCAAGCAGGGTATTTTGCAAATATTTTGATTTTTAAACATATGCACTTTTCCAACGTTGGGCCAACGTAGGCCCGATCTTAAATCTATGATTCTGTCAATACCCCTTTCCATTTTTACCAATTGTATCATCCGGCCCAAAAAAGTTGAACGAATTTTGTTTTAAAAAACATAGTATATTCGACTCTCTATGAAGAAAAATATTTTTTACTGAAATTTTAAAGACAACATTGGCCCAACGTCGGCCCAATGTTAGACCAACGTAGGCCAAGAAGGTTACAATATATATTCTGCTTCAGGTATATATGGCATTAATATATCAGTTAAAGGATGTACTTTAATATTAAATATTAATATGTCAGTAAAGATTTTTTTTCTTCATTTCTACCGTCTAGATACATTGGCCCAATGTTGGGCCAATGTTGGGACATTTATATAATTTCATTGAATACAAAATATTTTAATTGCTTTTCTAATTGCAGATTAACCCAGAAATTTATTATTTGTACATGTAATTTATTCTGAGGTAAATTAAAAATAAATAACTTTAAAAAGTGAGAATTAGATATATATTTGATGATAATTGACCAAAACAAATTGGATATCCTGTTTCGCTGTCAGCATGTGTTCTCTGATAATGTGAAGTTTTGATTGCCCTAAGGTCAAACATATAGAATTTACACATCCAAATCTTCGGTTGTCATAGTAATTGGCTATAAGGGTGTACCTTACGATATTCGAAGGAGATAGACATGTAAGTATTTTTTCATTTCTAATAATTATTAGATAGTTTAATAGGAAGACATAAAAGTTCGAATTTATTATAATATTTGTAAGTTTTATTATTTATTCACATGTTTTTATTTTCAATAACTTTGTGAATTATACCTAATACTAGTAGCATGTATTTCATTATAATTAGAACGAAACCCAGAAGTGTTTTCATTATTTCTTTCTTATAGTCAACTTTCATTTATTTATTTATTTTTTGCCTTTTTGTGATTTTAGTAAATAAGATAAAATAAAGTATTTATATATAGAGAGAAAAGTTAGAACTAACAATTAAACTTCTTGAAAATGAAATGACATTCAATGTTTTGTTTTGACTTAGATATTATTCTTTCAGAGGGAAAGACTGAGCAAATTGAGATGGAATTGGATATCGACAAAGAATGGATCAACCGTGGGGGGGTTTTCGGCAGAGACAATGATACTGTGCCGACATTTAGCCAACATAAAACAAACAATTTGCCAACCTTTTGTCAATGTAAAAAACATACTTACAACGTTGGGCCAACATTATGCTAACACATTATCAACATTGGGCCAACGTTCTGCCAACGTATTACAAAAACCCTTACAACGTTGGCCCAACATTGATCCAACATGATGGGCCAACGTTGGCCCACTTTGCACTTATACGTTGGGCCAACGTATAATTACAACGTTTGGCCAACGTTTCGTGATACGTTGGGCCAACGTTGGCCCAACATTTACATGCTGACGGGAACACCCGCTAAAATAACACTTGTTGAAATTAAAGTAGCATCAACACTATCAGTAATATTAATTCCACGCGTATATTTCTTGTATAATGATTTACGAATATCTCTCTCATTAATCAATGTTTTCTCTATCTCTGATATTTTTTGTAATCTATAATTTTAACCACTCGCTCTGCTCGCTAAATCTTCGACTGATAATATAGGGTTATAGAATGGGATTTTTCATATTGGTCCTGTATTATGTTCAAGGACGGTCGTATTGGGCCGAGGACAGCCGTATTAGGCCGAGGCAACGCCGAGGCCCAATATTGCTGTCCGAGGCCCAATACGACTGTCCGAGGACATAATACAGGAGCAATGTGAAAAATACCATTCTATGACGCCTTTATTAAATAGTTATGTAAAACTATGCAATCGATTCAGCGACAACAAAATGGGCGAAGGACTTGTAAGTCAATTTTTTATGTTTACCTTTCCTTTATCCTCAAGTTTATTTTCATGTATTTCTGACTATAGGGAACAGTCTCCAACATTTGTAAATTTGACTTGTGACTGCGGTTTTTTTTTCATATATGACGGCGTGGATAAACATTGAGATGTCCGTCAGCCCACAGGAGTCAGAAATTTTATCAATACTTCATTTCAAATTAAAATATGAAGCCCCACACATTGAAGTTTCACGAACGTAGTGTGTTCGTTTCACTCACTTCGTGTGTTCGTAGCATTTTGTGCTGAAATCTGATTGTTGACATGTTTGAATACTATGATGTTTCATATAAAACATCACTGAACTATCAAAGTATTTTTCAGAATGTCAACAAACCAGCGTTGTCATCGATGTCCTTGAAACTTCTGCAAATTGAATGTAGAAATACGGGATAGGATCCCGGAAATGAAACTGAATTTAAGTTTTAAAATAAATAGTAATAAAAATATACGATTGGTTTACATTGTAGCAGTCTAGCAGGCTATTCACATGGAATAATGTTCTGTTCATGATATTGCCGCCATTTTGTTGAAGATTTGATGAACCGGAAGTCCGTATTGGGCATGGCCGTATTGGCCCAGTAAACCCGTATTGGGACAGTAAATCCATATTGAGCCAGTAAATCCGTATTGGGCCTGTTTGGCCGTATTTGTCCAGTAACCTATCTATATTTGCTCTAATCATTTTGTATTGCATAGACAATTTTAATCATATTTTACCTAACTTTTTAATAAATCTGGGTATAAATCCGGGGCAGTAGGTCGCTTCATTTTTAAGGGTATTTTTTTACCTTTTTCAAAATTTACATTTTTTTGGGGGGGACGAGTATTTTAGTAAATTTCATAGATGATAAAAAATATTACAATACTTCCAACTATTAATGCTGTTTTGTTGTCTTCATGTTTTATCGCATCATTTTTTTTGTGTTTCTAAAGGTGTGTCATCTTCATATTTTTGAGCTCGTTCTGATAAGAAGCTTGACCGGAGGGAGACTGGCTCGTTCTGGTAGAGATTTTTTTGTTTTTGTTCCATCTAATTTATCTGAAGAATGAGAAACTTGTTTAATATGTTTATTATTTATATTATCATTAAAGCCTAGTTTTTGATTTTTTGTTGCAATTACAATTTTGTTATTATAACCAACAATTGTTCCAATTTGTAATCTCATATCACTTGGAGACATATATAACCCAATACCATAAACATAATCAACTTTACTTCTTGCGTATTTTAAAACATTTTGATAATTTGATATCTGAGTGGGTAAATCTATAGGACTATTAATAGCATCTTGAACGTTTGCTATGAATTGTTTTTGAGCATCAAATCCTGTACCTATTTTTAGTATATCTACACGTGTTTGAGATTGTGCTCCTAATAAAGCCCATACAAACGTTCTAATACTTTCATTAATACGTTCAATGCCTACTTTTGTAAAACCTTCTGATTTGTCTAGTATAAATGTTGTCCAAGCCATATTTATATCTATTGAATGCTTAACTGAATCGTTTATATTTAATAATGGTCCATTCTGAGAATGATTCATTCTATATTCAGCACTTGGTTTATAGTATTTGGTAAAACTTCCTAAACCATGACCAGTTGTTTCTAGTTTTTGTCTCCAATCTGTATTACGTTAAATTTGAAATTCATCACATAATTTTTGATATGCAACTTTGTGGTATGGGTTTTTGTAATAACAGAAAGAAGAATCAGTTGGTAAAGGTGATTTAAGTTCTTTTAAGATTCTGGCAATACAATAATATAAATGAAACATATAAACCGTTTGGGTAAGGTTTTGAAGTATTTTGTATATATTTTGAATTGGATGATCATTGTATGAAACACCACATCCTGTACTTGCACACCAAACTGCAAAGTTTAACTGACATTGCCACCAATCAAACGAAGAATACATCCATGTATTCCATGGTTCGTTGTTGTGTAATGGTGGGTTTTGATATTTTTGAAATAAAACAGGGAAAGTTGTTTTGAAGTTCTCTTTTTGATTTACAAATATTAATTGATTAACAAGATTTACATCTTTTTCAGAATATTTAGTATGGGGGGTTATATTTATAGTTAAATTCTTTTGTTGTCATTTTTTAACATAAAGAAATGAAGACACAATACCATACTATTTCAAATTGATAAGACAATAAACTTACAACAATACATTGATAACAAAAACGGGAATAAACAGATCGGTTTAAAATTTAAATCATATTGCGTAGGTTGGTATAATATTTCAGGTGAACATATACGAAAAAAATGGAGAGAAACCTATAAAGATTGTGGATGGTTATTATAGTTTCAAACAAATAGCGGATGAATTTATAAAAGAAAATATTGAATTATCCGTAAATGAAACAAATGGTATTGCTTTATTAACAACGCCTGTTGAATTAAAGATGAGTAAAGTTTAAGATATATGTTAGGATTGAGTAAAAAAACATATTTGAAATTAATGAAAAACATTAGTGAAACAGACCCATAGATTTTGCTATTTATAAATCATTATATGTACATTTAGAACAAGTAAGCACTTCTTATAATAATCTTGATGGTATGCCGAGTACATAATTGACTGTTATTCCAGTCGAGAATAAAGAGTTTGGAGAAGATGTAACAGCGAGATTTGAGCATCCGGAATATAAGTGTTTGGTAAATGATGTTATAACAGAATTTAAATTAGAAATAAGAGATGAGAATAATTACAAGATAATTAATCATTTACCAATTAATTGTGTTTTAGAAATTCGATCGGATTAAAAAATGACTTAAAATTTATATAATAAAATGAGTATATTTGGTGTTAAAAAAAACATGTAGATGCATCGGAAATATTAAAAATGAGGAACGAGCTTCAAGTAATGAATATGAATAATAATTTATTATTCAACAAAATTATAAATATACCGGACAGAAACACAATATGTATATTCGCTGGAATTGATGGTCCATTAAAGTTTAATCAAATGTTTAATTTTGGTACTGGTGGTAGTGAATATGTTATGAACTATCCAGGTCAAATATTAGGTATTCGTTTAATAAGTCTAAAAACAGGTAAAGCTAGTTTAACTGTCATGGTGAGTGTAAATGATAAATTAACTTGCCATGGAATAGAATTGGATGATTCTGTTTATGAATATCATAATAATAAAAACTTTGATAAACCTTTAAATGTTAAGGCTGGAGATAGAATAAGTTTTATGAGTAAGAGTGATAGTCCTTTATGTATCAATACTCTAGTGTCAGTAATAATTGAATTATCTATATTTATACCCCCCACGAACGAAGTTCAGGGAGGTATATAGGAATCACTCTGTCCGTCTGTCCGTCTGTCTGTCTGTCTGTCTGTCTGTGATAGCCACAAATTTTTTCGTAACAGTTTTCTCAGTAACTACCAATCACTGCCACTTGAAATTTTGTATGCAAGTTTATAACCATGTCCCATACCGCAAGTAGCGATTTCAGTTTTGTCGGACATCTACTTCCTGTTTACCGAGTTAATTTGCGAGATCTTTTGTCAATTGTAGAGACTCTTCGTAACAGTTTTCTCAGTAACTACCAATCACTGCCACTTGAAATTTTGTTTGCAAGTTTATAACCATGTCCCATACCGCAAGTAGCGATTTCAGTTTTGTCGGACATCTACTTCCTGTTTACCGACTTAGTTAATTTTCGAGATCTTTTGTCAATTGTTGAAACTTCTCGTAACTTTTCTCCGTAACTGCTCATCACTGCAACTTGAAATTTTGTATGCAAGTTTAGAAGAATGTCCTATACCGCTAGTAGAGATTTCAAGATTGCTGAACATCTACTTCCTTTTTAACAACTTAGTTAATTTTCGAGATCTTTTGAGCAAATTTCAGAATGGAATTGTGCAATTACAATTATTTTTGTTACAAATTATATCAGGTATCTTCTACTCTAATGGGGAGTGGGGGGTGTCATTTTGTGGCCCTCCAGGCCACAGTACCTCTAGTTAATCCTTAAAAATGTCGGCGTACAGAGAAAAATTAAACCCTTACAGAAAAATAAAAGAACCTCTTGGTGTAAAAGGAATTCGTCAAAGTGTAGTAATAACTAATAATCCTTCAACTATTGATAAAAATCAACAGTTATTAGTGAGATTTCCTAATCTAAGTTATAATGATGTTATTGTTCCTGGAACAACCCCCGCGGAACAACCAGATTAGCTTTTGAAATAGAAATTGAATCTAAAGACGAAAATTCAACAGTATATCAAAACATTGGAAGGGCAATAGTTAAAAAAACAACAATTCGTTTTAGTGGGAATGAAATTATGTCAATTGATGATAGTGATATTTATTATTGTTATGTTGATTTGTGGAAAACTACAACTGAACGTACAAATATGACATATCAGGGAATTGGTAAAACAAATAGGTTAAAACATAGAGTTGGAGCAGATGATAAAACAGCAAATGCAGGAGACCAAGCCGTAGCAGATGCATACAAAAATAGATTTTGCATTCCACTTGACTTTGAACTATTAGAAACTCACATGCCTTTTTATCAACCCGGTCTTGGTGATAGACTTGAATATGAACTTACATTCAACGACTACAACAAAGTTATTCATTCAACAGATGCAGATGCTATTTATAAAATCAAAAATATTTGTTTAGAATTTGATATGGTTTCTGACATTGAATTAGCAAGACAGATAAGACAGCAAGTTGATGGTAAAATGGTTATCTTATATGACAGAATATTAAGACACAGAAAAATAACCAAAAACAAATCCGATACACTCTGGAACATTATTCTGAATGTCCCAGCTAGAGGTATGAAAGGTATTCTAATGTTATTTGAAGACCCTGAAAGAACAAGCACTGAAACTTATTATAACCCCAATATAACAAAAGTAGAAATGACAATAGAAGGTGTTCCAAATCAATTTTACAGCATATCAACAATGGGATAAAATAAATAAATTCTTTGTTCTGAATTCAAAACGAAACAAAACAACAGACTAAGTTTTAAAAGATGTATTTTTATCTGATACTACATTAGAAAAATACTTAACAAATAATTATGCGTTATGGCTAGATTTACGTTCAACAGATGATAACTCACTACACGGTTCAGGTAGAATAACTGAAAATGCATCTGAAGGTATTACAATTCAAATAACGAAAAAAGCAGGAGCTGATAAACCAATAAATGTTTATCTTTTTGTTATACAAGATGCACAAATTAATTTTAATGATGGAAGATTTAAAGAAGTAAATTATTAAACGAGCGAAGCAAGCGGTTTACTTTTTTTTTTATTAAAAAATGGAATAACAAAATATGCTCATTTTGCTATTATATGTGGTCAAACTGGTTATGGTAAGACTGAGTTTGTTCTTGATTTATTAGAAAATGAAAATCGTCGGGTGTTTAAATATATAGTTATACTTTGTCCAATCATTCAATGGAACAAGGCATACAAAAATCGTGAGTGGATTGGTGATGTTAGAAAACCAAAAACAAAAAAAAACCTAATAATTGTTAATCCTATTGTTAATGAGGAAGAGAAACTACAAGAACTACTAAGAATGTTTTTTAAGAAATATGCTGGTCATCCAACATTATATATTAAAGATGATTGTTGTGCAACAAAAGAATTAACCAAAAAAAGGATATGCTGTCTGACCTTGCATTTTCAGGAAGACACGCTGAGCAATCAGTGTGGGTTATTTCACAGAGATATAATTCTGTTTTAAAAGATTTAAGGGAACAAACAAAATGGTTATGCATGTTCTACACAAAAAACAAGACAGTTTTGATAATTGTCTAAGAGAAAATGATGTTATTCCTACTTTGGAAGAAAGGCAAAGAATAAAGGAAGAACTTAAAAAAACATCGTAAATTAATATAAAAGACAGACCAACCTACTAATTATTGGTTAGTAGATTAAGTAATATTTAAGTTAATGCTTAATTAAATTTTGAACTTTTAAAAATGAGGCGAGGTGAATTTGACCATTTGTTAAAAGAACAAAAAAGTTACAATACGCAAAAATGGTCTGATTTTATTTTATTTTATTTTCATATGCTTTATATTTAGTTACTCTTTGTTTATGTTCATTAGCAGGATTTAATTTTGCTAATATAGACCATAAAAAACATTTGATGTCATTTATATTATGAACATTAATAATATTTCTTGATTTGAATTGAAGAGGAATATAAGATGAAGCTTTTTGACAATCATATTTATATTGTTTTACTTTTACACTTTTAATATTTCTGAAAACAAAACCAGATCCTCTTTCTTGAAATTTATCTATCCAAGCTTCAAATTTATATTTTAATGGTTCATAAAATTTTGATATATTGTTTTGTGTTAGGATAACTTCAACAGGATGAGAGTAATGACCTTCTATTATATCAAATGACATAGGTGATGAAAATTCAGTTGTTATTATTATTTTTATTTTCAGAGGAAATTGATTAATAAATATTTTATCTTTTAAGAAGTTCATATATTGAGCTATATCATCTTCTTCTATATCTTCGATACTAGTTTCAGTAATAAGATCTTTAAATGATTTGGTAACTTTGGATTTTTAGGACTCATTTTGTAAGTTAAATTTTAATTATATTGTTTTCTTTGATATAAAGTCCAGTAAGTAGGATTTCTCAGTATAAATTCTTGATAATATCGTTTATATTTTTCTTTATTATTTTGATAATGTAATCTTTGTTTCGGTTTATTACATTCTTTACAGGCAGATTTAACACCCATTGGCTTTGTTTTATTGTTATCATATTCATATAAATATTTATATTTATTACATTTAGTACAGATTTTTTTTGTCATTTTTAAAAAAAAAGAATTTTTATTAGCTAGGCTATGGAATAGCCTAGCTTTATAGATAGTTCTTGCGGTGAAGTGAGGAGTACGCTTGCGCAGTGAGGAGAACGCATGCACAGAAGACTGTTGACCAATAGGAATTTTCGTTCTCGAAAATCAAAATGGCGTCCAGTTTCGTCCTGATAAAAAGGGGCGGGGTTTAATTTTTCTGTTTCCTTGCGGATGCTGAAAAGTATTATAGGTGGCACTTGGAACAGGTTTGTATAGGATGATGGGATTGGTATTGCATTATCGCTTAGCCAGATTTACTAATATAGATATGATAAAAAGAATAAGAACAGTAATGTATATATTTAAAAGCAGAAGTTAATAAATAAAGATGAGGTATTGTGCAATAATCAATAATATACAAATACTATAAAAGACTTTTCAATTGTGTTAAACATAGCGTGATCGTAGTTTGTGGAGATACTTAGGCAATGGAGAACGAAAGGTGGAAAGAGATAGAATTGCGTTTTTTGCGGAAGAATAAAGAGCTACCCTAGGAGAATGCAAGAACAAAAAAAACAAAAGCACGAAACTACTTTGAGTTGTTGTTGGCATAAAATTAGAGGTTTGATCGAATCAGTGACTGTTTTATCACATGTGCAGACCAACAGAAGAAATTACAAAGAAGTCCCGAGAAAGGCTTACTTCAAGTATTGATTTGAGTATACAAATACATCATGAGCCGCCACACCATTCTCAATCAATCACGCAATTTTCTATCCAAGGCTATTCCATAGCATAGTGTATCGTTTTTATTTCATAAAAACCATTATCCGATTTATATCATCCACTTATGTCCCCTCGTGTTTTCTAGTTTATTTAAAAATGGTGTTTACAAATCTAACAAATAAATTAGCAGATGAATTACATCGTAGAGTTGTAAAAGTTTTTCCTAAAAGACGTGTTTATGTTCATTCAATAGATCAGACATGGGCAGTTGATTTGGTAGATATGCAAAAATATTCAAAACAAAATAAACACTATAAATATTTATTAGCAGTTATAGATGTATTTAGTAAATATGGTTGGTTAATTCCATTGAAAAATAAAACAGGAGTAACAGCATTTAAAGCATTATTTAAAGAAAGAAAACCAATGTATATTTGGACAGATCAGAATTTTATAATCGACAAGTAAAAGAATTGTTAAAAGATAATAACATAAAGTTATATTCAAGTGAGAATGAAGAAAAATCTAGTGTAGTGGAACGCTGGATAGGAACAATTAAAACATATATATAAATACTTTACTGCAAATGGAACATTTAAATATTATGATGTATTAGATCAATTAGTTAAAAATTATAATAATACGGTACATTCTTCAATTAAAATGACGCCCGTTGAAGCAAGTAAATCAAAAAAATGAATTAACAGTGTATAAAAATTTTTATCCAGAAAAAGAAGAAAAAATTAATAACCCTAAATTCAAAGTAGGAGATAGAGTAAGAATAACAAAAAAGAAAGGTCAATTTGAAAAGGGTTATACAACTCGATGGACAAAAGAAATATTTGTAACTGAAAAAGTTTTAAATACAAATCCTGTTACTTATAAAATAATTGATTTAAAAGGTGAAAAAATTATAGGTTCTTTTTATAATCAAGAATTACAATTGACTAAATTTTAGATCGAAAAAAAAAAACGCTACGCCTGATACGCCGACTCTGCTCTAGTTGTTTCATGAATATTTACTTCAGCCAAATATGCTGCTCTTGTACATTTACGTCATTTAAGACGACAAACAAAACGTGATGACAAATATGTTTTACAAAAAAAAAGTAAGACATAGAAAAACAATAATAAATACTTTATTACACAACAACAATCATATTAGAAAACTACCCTGTTTATGCATAACCGTTTCTTAATATAGCATTGATAAATAGTCACTACTCGAATAAGAAAAACTATATTAAAAAACACAATTACAGATTGAGAAAGTTCCCCGGATATGCATAACCGTTTCTAAATATAGCATTGAAAAGGTAACTGGGAACCAGCACATCACAAACTCAGTGAATCGTCTTGCGATGATTGAAGAGTATTGGTTTGTGGTAGAGTCACAGGTCTCTTCCAGAATTCATTGTATTCTGGAATTTGCAGCATGATGTCTATTTGTTTTAGTTTTCGCAAAATAAAATTTAGAGGTAATCCCCATAGCAAAAAATAAATGTTTAAATAGCATTGAAATATCATTCTTTTACGTTTTTATTCCAGTTTTCATTTAAATCTCATTTAATTTCTATTTTATTTTTGAAGTAGCCTCCTTGGCCATTTATGTACATACCATTTATCTTTAAATTTTGGGAGAAATGGATAAGAAATGGGGCAACAAAAGCCATTTATTTCCATTTAAAGCAAAAATGGCGAAAAAGATGGTTGTTCTACAGGCTGTTGCATAAAAGTTTTACCATTTTTTTTTTTACCATTTGTTTTCTTGACCATTTTTTTCATTGAAAAATGGTTCCCTTGTCAAAAATGAAATGCATTTAAATGCCATTTAATTACAACTTTTATTCCATTTACATGGCGATGAAGATTGATTTACAACACATGTTGTTTACATAATGGTCAGGAAGTATTTTGAAAATTGAGGTCAATTATAAAATGTGTTATGTGTATGAACACACTGCAAGAAGTTTAACTTGTTTTATTCATCAAAATGACCGACCATTTAACCTTAATTTTTATTTTTTGCACGTGTACCAACAAAATATATTTTGCAAAAATTAACATTATTTGTCACCTTCAGCAAATTTTTTTTTCATCATTTTGGCAGCCAAAATATTTTTTTTCACATAAAATCAGATCCAAAATATTTTTTTTAGAAAAAAAACCATTATAGCTACCCCCCTTTTCAAGTTAAATGGTCGGTCCCTAATAGTAGCTTGATTAACTTGTATATCAGTTTTCATTTTTGCTTGATATTTCAAACAGTGCATGGTTTATAGGAAAAAACACAGAAATATTGGTGGTGATTTAATATAAAATAGTTGGGACTATATTTCTTTTGATTTGAAAAAAGGCGGTATTTTCTAACAAAGCAGAGCTGGATGTGATAATGAATGGTGCCTGTTCTAGACCTCAGATAAGTGTATTTTATTTAATATTTCAAAATTGAAAAGATAAATGTAAGCATTAAAGCTTACATTAATTTATTTGCAGATTACAAAATATTTAATGAAAGACAAAAAATTAATTAATATACAGCATGTACAGTTGAAGTAAATAATATTACATATCTATTCTCACTTTTTAGTTTTTTTGTTTTTTTTTGGGGGGGGGGGGTTAATTTAAATAATGATGATTCTTTTTAGTTAATTTTGTCTTTTTTATGAGAAGACTGAGTTATACGTCCATCAAATGTCAAGATATAATACATTGTATAATTTTCTTGTTTTGGATTTATAATTCAGTTGAAGATCTTCATGTCAGTTAAATTGTGCTGACAGTGCATAACAAAGATTTTTCAAATCACTGGATATATATTCCATACTGAAAATAATGAATGTACAATGCCGAAGATCATTTTGAAAGAAGAATGGATTATAGTCAAAGAGAACATGTATAGTATAATGCATGCTAAACACATTTGAATTATAATACCAGTAAATAAAATGATATATTTAAAAATCTGCATGCATGGTTATGGGTATTTTTGAGAATGAAACCTAAGGTCCAAAAAAGTATTTTCATAATAATTTCAGTTACATTTAAAATATATTCAAATATATTTAGAATCATTTTAATTACATTTAAAATTCATTTTAATTAAATTTTTCTATTTTTATATAACATTTTATTTCCATTTTGTTATGTGATAGATAAATGATAAATAAATGATTCATGCATACTAGGCTATTTTTCTTTCATTTATTTGCAATGGCATAAAAATGGTTCAACTCATTTGCATATTTCATGAAAAAAATTACTTTTCAATGGACTTTTATGAGCTTTCAATGTGTTTTAAATGAAAAAATGAAAAATAAATGTTATAAACAATGCATTGTGGTTTATAACCATTTAATCCCTCTACCAGTGAAATGATTTTAAAATGGTGAGAATTAAAATGGCTTCTAAATGAAATTTAAATGCATTTTATTTTGACAAGGGCCGCCCAGGCCACATGAAAAAATTGTTCGTATCCATAAAGAACCTTTGCGAGAGCACGTAGCTTCCTCGCGTGATCATCAGAATACCCTGTCTTCTCTTTTAACCATGCAGACCAAGATTGTTTGATTCTTCCTTCTTTCCTTTCATTGTCCAGCCAGGTTTTGGTAAGATTTAAAAAATTTAAAAAATTGATATACATTAAAAGTGTTTGAGAATACTGCCGTTTTAGATTTCGTATCCCTTTATTTAATTTATCCACAATGTTCACCTCACTCTCATTGCCAGAAAGCAAATAAGCGTTGCTGAATGTTTCTCTAGAAATTGTGTGGTTAATATCAGCAATGTTGTCTGATAGATATTGGTGCAGTTCTTGAGGGGTCATTTCTTCCTTATTCACTTTTTCAGTCCATAAATGTCACTAAGCCGTTGTTTAGGTTTTTTAGGCAGCTTCGGCATCTTTCCGGTTGGCCCATTTGAATCAATTTTGTTAATTAACAATCCCATTTTTTGATAGTAAATTCTATATTCATTAATCAATTGTTTTTGGTTAATATTCCATTGTTGATAGGATTCCATATCTGCTTAACGTTCAAAACTACTAAATTCAACTGTATTCTAAGACATATAAACAGCATCTTCTCGGCCTGACATCCACTGTCATATGTTTACAGTAAGTGATGACAACGTCGTCTAAGCAACATGTAAACATACTCTTGACAATCATGTAACTATTTGCAATGATCGATTTAGTCTATTTAAAACTCATGTCCTATTTAATAGCATATTGTAATCATTGCAGCAACAAAAATCAATGCGATGTCAGTATTACATAGTAATACATAATAAACTGGCTGTTAATTGATAATCTATATCTATTAACTTACAATTCTTCATGAATGTTCACTTCAGAGTTATCCAACTTTAGTTTCTGTAATTCATTGTGTATTATCCGGTAATTCATATTATTATTTTTCTTTATCGTGTATAACACGGTAATTCATATTTTTAAATTTTTTTTGTTTATTTCATTTTTTTATTGTGTATTACCCGGTAATTCATATTTTTTTTTTATAACATCCCCTCATCCCTCAAAATTCTTATATTCGCTGAACTCCCAGCATTTTTTGTTATGTTGTAGACCCGCCAGGAACTTTTCTTGTGCCTGAACTTCCGGCATTTTTTTTTTGGGGGGGGGGTGCTAAAAACTTTTTTTTTCCTGAACTTCCAGCATTTTTTTTACTGTTTTTACCACAGAACTTTTCTTGTGCCTGAACTTCCGGATTTTTTTTTTCATTTTGAGGGTCGAAAAAATATAGGATGTTTTGTGCTTTTTTTGCGTTTTTGACAAAATTTATGTCTTTTTTAGGTCTTGAAGGTTTTTTTTTAGGAGTCAATTTTTTTAGTAGTATAGGTAATGGGATTGGCCTAGACAATCCCATTAACTATACTACTGTAATGGTCACAGTGAATGTAAATAGATTTACATATTGAAATGTCAAGACATGGTACTTGAAAATAGACCTTCTTGAATTCTAAGAATTTTGGATATAAGGTAGGAAAGATTAAAAAAGAGACAATTTTAGAAATATTTGGGTCAGTGCATTAACTTGGTCACATAATATTTGAAGTTGCAACTCGGCTTGTGCACCCTGGTGCCATTTAGATTTTTCTTCCTTACATTTCAAAAATAGATCAGTATTAGTTATAAGCATCAATTGGATCTGTCAACTATAAAGATGGACAAGGAAAAAAAAGAAATTACTCTCATACACAGCAGGGGTATAATAAGTATATGCCAATGGTTCAGGGAATCGTCCTTTAATATGCTCTTAAAAGTTTATAAGTTTTTATTAAATTCAATATATTAATGGTCGTCATCACTATCATAATAATTGTCCACTTCATATTTCTCCTCATTCTTACTTTCCATATATTCAGAAAGACTATTATCAAAATAATCTCTTTTGTATCTTTTCTTCTGTTTCAATTTCATACTGACACTAGGAGCATCTGAGTCTAATTTGACAGAACTTTGAGAACTTTCACCTTCCAAAGTTTTCCTGTGTTTTATTTTATGACTCCATATATCTATTTTCTTTGTCAATTCTGTATGATTTAATCCATACAAATTATCCCTGTATTCATCCCGTATACATCTGTGTTCACTCTTAACATCAACACTTTTTGAATTTTCTGTACTAGAAAGTGTTGATGTACTGTAAAATTCATCTTTCATGTCCATGTGTATAATTTCTGTTTCACCCTTGTCGAAACTTTCTCCCATATTTTTGATTTGTTCTGCTTTCTTATCATCAATATAAATGACTGGTTCATGCTGAATGGATGACAGGGTACCAGTAGATGGTACATAGTGGTCTCCGTAATCAGCTGCATCAAACAGTTTCTGGAGTTCTTTAAGTCGGATGTCATCTTCATCTTTCAAGAATACGATCTGCGGTATTTTTGCAATAGGTCTGTATGTCGTTAACAATGTTCTGAAAATATCAAATATAAGGAATACTTTTTATCAATGAAAACACTTCATCAATTTCATAAATTGTCATTGTAATTCAATGCAGAGTTAAAATAATGACAGGGAACATAGTAATACAAATGGAACATTTGTGTGGAGTTGGTAAAACAATTCCGTGTTTGAGATGTATGCTCTTTATTTTTATGCCCCCAGATTGAGGATCGGGGCATACTGTTTTTGTCCTGTCTGTCTGTCTGTCTGTGCGTCCTAAACTTTAACCTTGGCTATAACTTTTGAACTATTTAAGACAAATTTATCATACTTGGCAGGTGTATAGGTCTAGTCCAGAGGAACATAAATATGCCCCCAGAAATTAGGTCAGGTCAAAGGTCAAGGTCACAGAAGTAAAAAAATTGGTGCTGGGGGCATATGTAGTGTTTCACAAACACATCTTGTTCTTAGATATGATGTACTTGTACATGAGATTATATCTAATGCGACACTCTATTTATAACTATTATCTAAATTTAAGTAAATTCTAAAACCTAAGGTTTAACTTCATAACTCCATCCATCGTACTATTGTCGATAGCTATATTTGGTATTATTGACTATTCAAATTTCGTTTGGTATTATGCATTTTCAACATTTTTTAAAATTGTGGATTTCCTATATGTTTGGGTTCTAGTGCTGCTGATGAGGAATTAATTTCCCAAATGGCCATACAGCTCGTTAAAATTATTGCAGTTGGAGTTGAAATATGTGTTATGGTGTCATGTTCATGTACTCCATATCCTTTTGAGGATTGTCTTGTACTTATTCTATCATAGCAAAATTGTCACAGAATTTTATTCAGCCTGTGCTGAAAAAAATGTTTCTATATTATAAAGCCTGAATTTCAAGTGTGATAAAATAAATTTTTCATAAAATGGGGATCAAACAATAATGAGATTACAACGTGTTACATCAAAACATAAATTTAAACATAAAATGCCTTAGTGGTCTGGTGAAGTAAGAATTATCAAAGGGCAGTCTTCAACCTAGAAAAGGCATTTGAATTATTAAATGGCAGTCTGCTCCTTAAAAGAGGCATTTTAATTATCAAGGGGCAGTCTCCAACTTAGAAAAGGCTTTGAATTATCAAGGGACAGTCTCCAACCTAGAAAAGCCATTTGAATTATCAAGGGGCAGTCTCCAACTTAGACTAGAGGCTCCCAGGAGCCTGTATAGCTCACCTGTATATAGCAGTGGTACATCCATGCAATAACATTGATTTTTAAATACATTTNGGTCTAAAGTTAATCAATGGGACTGCTGGCGGTTATCTTGGATTATGCAGGGACGTGTCAGACAGATTTTTTACTTAACACCACCAAAGGACTATTATGACAAAGTTTGGTTGCAATTGGCTAATTTGTTTCAGAGGAGTTGATTGTTGAATGCATTTGCCATAAGGGTCTAATGTTAATCAATGGACCCCCTTGCCAGCCATCTTGGATTACGCACTGACATGTCAGATACAATTTTCAGCTAAAAATTGAGGTACTTTGTTTAAGTGCGATTTTGGCCCCCTAAGGCGCCTTATAGCTTGGAAACGGTAAAAGCTACCCAAAATCCGTTGATATACTATCGAAAGTTCATGTCAAGAGGAATCCAAAGAAAGAAACCCCATCAAAATCCGATGAAAAATAAAAAATTGAGGTACTTTGTAAAAGTGCGATTTTGGCCCCCTTAGGCCCCTTATAGTTGGAAACAGTATAAGCTACGCAAAAACCGTCGACACACTTCCGAAACCTCATGTCAAGAGGAATCCAGAGAAATAAACCCCATCAAAATCCGATGAAAAATAAAAAAAATGAGGTACTTTGTAAAAGTGTGATTTTGGCCCCCTTAGGCCCCTTGTAACTCCGTCAACACACAACTAAAGCTCATGTCAAGACAAATCCAAAGAAAGAAACCCCATCAAAATCTGATGAAAAATAAAAATTTGAGGTACTTTGTAAAAGTGCGATTTTGCCCTGTTTGACCCCTTATAGCTTGGAAAGGGAAAGAGTTATCCAAAATCTGATAGTTGTGCACCATGTTTATTTTTCATAAGGAATCCAATGAAAAAAACTGCATCAAAATCCAACTAGAAAAAAAATTATTAAAATTTCCCATAGGGTCCAATGTTAATCAATGGGTCCCACTGGCGGCCATCTTGGATTACGCACAGACATGTCGGACACAATTTTTCATTTACACCACCCAAGGACTACTGTGACAGAATTTGGTTGCAATTGGCCAAGTGGTTTCATAGGAGTTGATCTTTAACAACGGACGACGGACGGACGGACGGACGGACAGACGACAACGACGGACACCAAGTGATGGCAATAGTCACATGACGGACACCAAGTGATGGCAATAGCTCACATGACCTTTTAGGTCAGGTGAGCTAAAAAGGCATTTGAATTATCAAAGGGCAGTCTGCAACCAAGAAATGGCATTTGAATTATCAAGGGGCAGTCTCCAACTTAGAAAAGTCTTTGAATTATCAAGGGCTGTCTCAATCCTAGAAAAGGCATTTGAATTATCAAGGGGCAGTCTCCAACTTAGAAAAGGCTTTGAATTATCAAGGAGCAGTCTCCAACTTAGACTAGAAGTACTGTGGTCAGCTGGGCCACAAATGAATATCCCCGCTTCCAAAGTGTAATACAATTTTTTAAACAGTTGTCAAGACCAAATTTGAAATCGCCCACACTCATACAAGCCAAGAAAACAGGAAGTGGTAATACAGCATTTGTTTAATTATACTTTAACATCAAAGAATCGGCAAACAGGAAGTGCATGCACAACAAACTTGTTAATGGCTTATACATTACAACTCAGTATTATAAAGCTCCAGTCCAAATTTGAAATCATTCCAACCTATAGAAGCCAAATAAGCTGAGACAAAAAATTCTCATCCAAAGTGTGTTATAGTAAAACTTCAACATATTGGCAAACAGGAAGTAGAGACACGACAGACCCCAAAATAGCTTACACATTACAACTCATCATAATCAAGCTTCAGACCAAATATGAAATCATTCCAACATATACAAGCTGTGACGAAAATTTCTCAACCATATATAGTGTGTTATAGTAAAACTTCAACATATCAGCAAACAGGAAGTAGCTATGCGACAGACCCGAAATTCCAACATGTACAAGCTGAGAAAACTATGACGAAAATTTCTCATCCATAGTGTGTTATAGTAAAACTTCAACATATCGGCAAACAGGAAGTAGCGACACAACAGACCCCAAAATAGCTTATATGTTACAACTCATCATAATCAAGCTTCTGACCAAATATGAAATGATTCGAACATATACAAGCTGAGAAAACTGTGACGAAAATTTCTCATCCATAGTGTTATAGTAAAAAGTTCCTATCGTTATTTATGTTTGTCTCTTGTTTTAATTATTGTTTTTCTGGTGCAGTTTGCTTGTGGATTGTGGCATGTGATTGTAGTTCCTGGCCATTGTAGGTGTTTGCTGTTTTCCTGTTTTTGTAATTTCAACATATCAGGAAACAGAAAGTAGCAACGCGACAGACCCCAAAATAGCTTACACGTTACAACTCATCATTTAATCAAGCTTCTGACCAAATATGAAATCATTCCAACATATACAAGTTGAGAAAACTGTGACCAAAAATGTGCGACGGACGAACAGACGGATGGACAGGGCCATCACTATATACCCGCCACCCGCCACTTTTTTTCAAAGCGGTGGTATAAAAAGGCTCTGAATTATCAAGGGCAGCCTCCAACTTAGAAAATGGCATTTTTTTATGCATGAAGAATAGTAAATGAAGAAATAGCAAAATGAGTATCAGTGATCGACTAAACAAGTAAGCTAAATAGGAAAAAGAAGGGAAACGGGGAATGTGTCAAAGAGACAACAACCCAAAGGGGAGTAATAACAACTCAAAGCCACCATAAGATCTTCAATGAACGGTGAGGAAAACCCCACACCCAACGGCAGGTCGGAGTTGGCCCCTAAATAAAGAGTAATCAAGTTCAGCGAAATAAACATCAGTTTCCTTTATTTTCTACCAAATCATTTCTCTACTTATTATGAATAGTTTGATGAAAAAAAGCTTTAATAATATTGTTTACTTAACTGTAAGGTTTGTAAGGTATGCTCAGTAGAAGATAAGAAGTAATTATTATCCTATAAATAACATGTGTAACAGTCATTCTCGAAGTTATGTCCCACTTCCACAGCAGAAATGTGAAAAAATAAAATTTCAAAGAAACATAAAATAATGATTTTTTCGGGAAGTATTGGTATTCTGGAATATATCTTTAAAATTTCCCTCACATATCTCTTTAAATTCTTTTTATACAGCAATTTCAGAAGAACCGCTAAAATCCATGGTAACGGATGTTAAACAGACTACCAGTAATACAATTAAATGATATTGAGCATTGAAACCTTGAAATATCATTAGAATATGTAATGCTATTTTTGAATAAAAACATATATAGCAAACAAATTGTCTGACATTTTTTTTGGTGCAAAATCATTAAACAAAATCATAATAAAAAATCTTCAAAAATGCATCAATATTTTATAATCTTTAATTTACTTATTTTAACAATAGATCAACGGGGGCACTCTGTTTCCTGATTGTTTTAAACGTTAAATGACTTTAGTTCTCTAAATTCTTGTAAACTATAAATCTAGGCATGTTTGTATTATAATGGCAATTTGAAACAGACTGAAATAGCATTGTAAAGGATGTTAATCAGTGCAATTGGAAAAGCCTCTAAAGAGAATTAAATCTCCTTAAGTGACCATTTCTTAAAGGAAGACTGTCTCTCAGATTACAATCACATGGTTTGGAAAAAGTTTCATCATTCACTGTTTGGCAATCCTGCTTCTGTGAACGTTTCTCCATTCACTAAAGATATATCTACATGATCACATTCATCATATACTTTTATGTGAACATGTGTTTCTGGCTAAATCGAGCACTTAAGATACACTAGACCAGAAATGAGTATCAATTCATTGATTGTTTTTCTATTTTACGACAGAACGTGGAAACATAAAAAATTCAAAGTCACCAATGCTCCTGAAACCTTGGTAACGGATGTTAATTTCAACAAAAGTTGTTCATCCTCTGTAATTGAGTTTCAATTTACAGTCACAGTAGGCCTCTGTTATTTTAGATCTTCTTTTAATTATTCCTTAATATTTGGCGATTCTTCATGTATATTGTTCACCATGACTAACTAGGAAACACTTTAACTTGTTTCCTTCTTTTTACAAAAGCCTTAAAAAATATCCCCTTTTGAACATTTTTTTTGGTTAGATATTTCATTAAAAGACGTTTAAGTGAATATCGTATAATTTCATCATGTATATTATTAATACAAACCATGAGCCATGTTGGAATTCATGAAAATTCGCGAAAATCCGAAGAATTTTCTCATAAAATAATTTTGCTACAATTTTAACATCCGTTACTTTTTGGCCATAATTAATAGTTTGTGTTTCGTTCGTTTTCTGTTCAATAAACCTGCTCTTTTCAACTTGT
>MJUU01044170.1:62370-72456 GCA_002080025.1 Modiolus philippinarum | reverse complement strand
CTTCCCTAGTTGGCTACCCATAACGAGAAACTTGTGTCAGTGAAAGTGCTACCTAAATTTAGTGGCAAAACAAGAACCCAAAAGTCCCCTGCCTACATTTCTTAGAAATATCAAAAAGACATATTTTCATGTTAACATGGTTAACAAATATTCACAAAATTTTTATGATTGATTAGCTAGAGAATAGTGTAATGTCCAGTGAATCAATATTTCAGCCATATCAGGAAGTGAACAATTAAATAAATTCAATAAAGCATAAGTCAAAGAAGAAAGAAATAAAGGTGGAAGGGACAACCAGGGCTACTAGTTCNGTATTTCTCAAATATATCTGTATGTTTCCTTAAGATATACTGCAAACAAGCTTTCTAAACATGTTACATAACTGACAATTCTTGGTCATGGATGTTAATTTCTTATTGGCGACAAGTTTCAAAATGACAAATGAAAGTTCATATGGAAAAAAGTCAAGTATAGATGCAAGCATTTCTATTCCAGTTGAACATAAGATGTCCTCAACATGATTTTTTCTCCATTTTTCTTGAATTATGACCAAGTTATAACTTGTTTGTGCGCATTGCTTTCTCGGTAATGCTTGTTAATACGAAATAAGCGACAGCCTGAACAGTAAAATTTCAAAGTTTTATACTGTAAGGTGTCTGTTTCTAATTGCATTCACTGAAAAACAAAGTAGCTTCCATCTTAAAATTTAGTTGTAAAATATCAAGAACCCAGTTTCAATAATTACAGCGTTAACCTCAAAAAAAGAATTCTGATAGCGACATGGAATTTTAGTTAAAATTTGGCTGTTTAAATCCTGCTTGTGCCAATATTATTCATAATGTCATGCTACTGTTGTTTAGTTGTTTTCGTTAGATGTGTGACTAAACAAAATAACGTTCCGTTTCTAAAAGAAAAGTTATTTTTACATCTTTTTTAACCAGGGACAGTGATATTACGATGTGGGTCACAATTTTGAGAATCACTGGTAAGAGCTCTTCCTTTAAAAAAAGATTTGAGGGGTGTATGAAAGGAAACTGTCTTTGTGAATATTTTCTTTAAGCATCCATGATATGACTTGTCAAAATATTCTAAAATACAATGCATTACAATAGCAAGCTTGTTATAGGTAAATTTCAAAAGTCTCCTTCAAAACCAAATCCTTTTTAATGAAGGAACAGTGTTTCGTCTGCGTATTATCTTGTTAATAGTTGCTCAATATGCCAAGTAAATTTGAGCAACTATCTTAAGCTCACCTGACCTAAAGAATCAGAGTGAGCTATTGCCATCAATTGGCATCTGTCTGTTACTTTTCACATTTTCATCAACTCCTCTAAACCACTTAAGCAAATTCAAGCAAACTTTAAAGGAATGATGTGTGGAGGGCCCTTTACACAGATTGCTAATTTCATTCAACATGGCTGCCAGTGCAGAACTTATATTTAACACCAACCCCATGGGAAAAACATCATTTTCAATAACTCCTCTCAAATCACTGAAGCAAATTAAACCAAACTTTACAGAAATGATGTACCAGTATTGAAGTTGCTCATTTCATTCTGATCCGACAAAAAAACATGGCCGAAAACATGGAACTTGTATTTAACATTGAAAAACATTATTTTCATCAACTCCTCTGAAACCACTGAGGCGAATTCAACTAAAATTAACAGGAATAATGAAGGTGACAGGTGAAACAACACTGAATTTCTTGACGAAGGTACAATCCTAGGAAGTGGATACCTAAAGGTATGCAGGGTAGCGAAAATATAAAAGATAAATCTTTCAGGTTCACAACAACACTTCTTTCAGATGCAGTATAAATCTTTATTGTTGACTAGTTTAGGCAAACTAGGTTGCCGTCATCATGACATTTTTAAATAATTCTTTTGCCCTGAAGTACAAATTAAGGTTTACAATATATAATGTCATAATGAACTATGCAGTGGTTACCTATGTTGTGAACCTGAAGGATTTAACAGGAATAATGTATGGATAACGGATGGTCCTTGACAAGGAATGCTTATTTTATTCTGATCTAACAAATAACATGGTTGACAGCACGGAACATATACTGGTATTTAATGTTGAACCCAAGGAAAAACAGCATTTTCATCAACTCCTCTGAAACCACTCAGCAAATTCAACCAAACTCTAAAGGAATGCTGTATGGAAGGTCCTTTAAGAAGACTGCTCCTTTCATTCAGATCCAACAAAAAAACATAGCTGCCAGTGCAGAACTATTATTTAACATTGAACCGTATAAAAAAACATCATTTTCATCAACTCGTCTGAAACCACTGAAGCAAATTCAACTAAACTTTACAGGAATGATGTCTAGAAGGTCCTTTACAAAGAATGCTAATTTCGTTTCGATCCGTTGAAAAATATGGCCACCATGCACGGAACTTATATATTAAACATTGGATCCTATTGGAAAAACATAATTTTCATCAACTTATCTGAAACCATTGAAGCAAATGCAACCAAACTGAAAGAATGATGTATGGAAGGTGCTTTACAAAATGTTTAATTATTTTCAGATCCCACAAAAAACAATGCCTCAAGCACAGCACTTATATTTAACACTGGACACTATTGAATCGGCGAGAGACATTTGCGCTTTTTGATAGGACATTTGCGCTTTTTTAAAAGGACATTTGTGCTTTTTTAAATGGACATTTGCGCTTTTTGTAAAAAGGACATTTGCGCTCTTTCAAAAAGACATTTGTGCTTAAATTTTAAAACTGGAACTACATATGCTTTTTAAGATGTACGTCTAAATACTAGTATCAAAGCTACAGGTATCGGCTAAAAGCACAGTTGTCAAAGGTCACTACAATAACATATTTTATAAAAGGTCTATTCTAACTGAATATTTTTAATTTTTAAGTGCAAAAACAAATTGAGCTCTACTTTATTCCGTCATGCACTTTTTACAGTGAGAATAACATTCAACTACGTAATGAAAAATGCTTGGAGAGTTGTATACAGTGAACTTGGAAAAATCTTTGTCATTTGTACCTCACTTGCTGTTTGAAGATAGGTAAACAGAGTTAAAAAAATAAAAGCGCAAATTAAGAGATAACCATACTGTATTTTAGGATCTGAGGGGGTAAATCGTAGATTTTACTGTCGCAAACTGAGTTTTCCAGCGACGCGTTAGCGGAGCCGGAAAACGGATGTTTGTGATAGTAAAATCTTAGATTTACCCCTGAAGATCCTAAAATACAGTTTGTTTATCTCTATTCTAATGCAAATCCGAAACAAAAACATTCAAAACCGATTTTTACATGACAGGAAGTTTAGTGTGCGTCTGCGCCATTGCGTTGCTGTTGGTTCCGACGGTAAATCGTGGATTTTACCCCCTCAAAATTCTGACGCCATCCAATCAAAATTAGCGTTACAAACATAAGTGCATTAGAATACAGGTATGGAAAAAATTGAAGCGCAAATGTCCAACTTTTAGAAGCACAAATGTCCACTCGAATTACAGGTAAAAAAGCGCAAATGTCCTATGCCCGGGGAATATATCATTTTCACCATCTGCTCTGAAACCAATGAAGCAAATTCATTTAAACTGTAGTGAAATGACATAGGGAAGGGCTTTTACAGAAATCATTTTGATGCAACAAAAAAAATGGCCACCAGCATAGAACTGTAACATTTGATCCTTTTGGGAAAAATATTGTTTCCTTCATCTGTTCTGAAATAATTGAGGCAAAGTACTGCAATGGCATAGCATATGTCCTTTACAAAAATTGCCGATGTCATTCCAATAAGACAAATTAGAGGCACTGTGGCCTTAAGGGCCACAAAATGATACCCCCACTCCCCATTGGAGTAGAAGATATCCCATATAATTTGTCACAAAAATAGTTATAATTGCACAATTCAATTGTGTACTAAAAATTTTGTGAAATTTGCGTAAAAAGATCCCCAAAATTAACTCAGTTGGTAAACAGGAAGTAGATGTCCAGTAATCCTGAAATCGCTACTTGCAGCATAGGACATCATTCTAAACTTGCATACAAAACTTCAAGTTGCAGTGATGAGTAGTTACTGAAAAAACTGTTAAGAAAAGTTTCTACTATTGACAAAAGATCTCGAAAATTAACTTAGTCCGTAAACAGGAAGTAGATGTCCAGCAATCCTGAAATTGCTACTTGCAGTATAGGTCATCATTCTTAACTTGCATACAAAAAATTTCAAGTAGCAGTGATAAGTAGTTATTGAGAAAAATGTTACGAAAAGTGTTAACGATTGACAAAAGATCTCGAAAATTAACTAAGTCGGTAAACAGGAGGTAGATGTCCGGCAATCCTGAAATCGCTACTTGCAGTAAAGGACATCATGCTTAACTTGAATACAAAATTTCATGTTGCAGTGATGAGTGGTTACTGAGAAAACTGTTAAGAAAAATTGTTTGCTATCACAGATAGACAGACAGACGGACGGACAAAGTGATTCCTATATACCCCCTGAACTTCGTTCGTGGGGGTATAAAAACATAGCCGCCTATTTAGAACATAGAAAAATCTGCTATTACCTAAGCATTATGTCAGGTGATCAGTATAGACTTGGTCTTTGAGCCTCTAGTTTCTTGTTCCTCTCTTTTAACCAGTTTCTTGTTCCTCTCTTTTAACCAAGTCTGGGAGTTTAAAATATGCACTAACAAGGCTAAATAACCCTATGATAGAAATTTACCTCATTTTAACTTCCTTCGCTTTTAATAATTTGTTGACCTCTTCATCTCTCTCACTACCAGATCCTCGCCAATAAATATGAATGGCTGAAAAGTCTGGAAGCATTTTTACCTGAAAAAAGGTATACTCCATTGCTAATAAGATGCTACCTAACAAGATGAATTAATCCAGAAACAATACTGGGTTATTGTAATAAATACTGTGGAAGTACTTTTATTCGTGAACATCAATTTTCATGGTTTTCATAACAATTTTCATGGTTTTCATAAATATTACTTTTTTCATGGGAACTTAAATTTGCGGTTTTGACTTCAACGCATTAAAACTCTAGGAAAAAATGCATTTCGTTTGGAACTTAATTTCCTGGATCAAGCGAAACACGTATCAATGAAAATTGGAACCCACGAACAATAATACTTTCACAGTACTTTGAAACCTGAATGAATGGAAACATTCTCAAGAACTGCTTTATTCCTTACTCAAAGAAATTAATTGTTAATTTACAACACTTTTATTTTCATAAATATAACAAAATAAATCAACGATCTTTGATAGACGTAATTTGAAGTGTTTTATGCAACTTCTGAAGTTGACAGCTAGACCTACACTTTTATACTTAGCTTGTGAGCTTATGTTTCCAAAACTTGAAAAGGTAGAGATGGTCTGGGACAAGGGGGACAGTAACATACGATATTGATAGACCGGGCCACATATATATGTATATACATATATATGGGCCCAGTCTATCAATATCGTATGTTTTGGTGTACAAACATTCCATTTTTGTCAAATAACATTACACTGTCTAACTTTTTTATAAAACCAAGATACCTTCATTTTTGAAATGAAGAATTATCCAAATTCTGGTGATGGGTTCTAGGATGACCAATCCAAGGGCCAAATAAAGTGCCTTAACTAATTCCAATTTACCTTAGTTACTTCTACCATCATTGCTGCAATCTTAGGTGAAAGGTCACCACTATGTATAATTTGTGATATATAGTCATATAAGACTAAACTGACTTGTTGTGCCCTTCTTTTTGATCCAGCACTTGGTCCAAATTTTCTTGCTGTATCTGAACTAGGATCAGAAAAATTTGGTATAAACTGAAATAAAAATTACAAAATGAAAATGATAAAAAAAATATAAGCAAATGGCCACTATGGTTTTAGCTGGGCATTAAAAAAGTAAAAATAAGAACTTAACTTGCCACTAAAGTTTCTTTCTTGTATGGTGCAGTACAGCTAGAGACTTACCATGAGAAATCACTGTGATAAACATATCACTCTTAATTTTCAAATGACTATATCTATATATCACTCTGCTCAGTGAAATATGTATATTTTATTTCCTGATTGATCTGTCCACCTAATTTCTTTTGCATGTCAAGTGGTAGACTGCATCACTTTAAATGCAAAAGAAATCATGTATATAGATCAAACAAAAAATTAGATATACACATTTCACTAGGCAGAGTGATACGCCTATCACAGTGATTTATCATGGTAAGTCTCTGGCTGTACTGTAAGCTGTACTATATTGAGCCACTAAAACAAAAGATAAACAACTCAGGGCTCAATTGGATCTAAATTTTCATTTGAGAAAAGTAAACAAAAATTGATGCACGAATAGGCTTTTATTTTAGGGGGGGTTCAAAATGCTAGTGCTTAAGTTTTGTGTCATACTTGTTCATTTGTTTTGTTTTTGTCATGTCTCAACTTGTTTAAATCTAAATTTGGGTGTTTTTTTTTTTTTGTTTTTTTGTTTTTTTTTGTTTTTGTTTTTGTTTTTTTTTTTTGACTAGATTTTTCCTTTGCTGCTTTTTAGCTTTGGGTAGTCATTTGCCCATGTTTTACAGTATACTTTGACTGTATTTTCCTTGAACATATTCACCATCACTTTTGTAGCACTAATGGTTCATTCGCAATTAATTAGAATCGATTCAAATTCTATGTCATGTGTATTAAACTAATACATTACTCAAAACTTATCTGTAACATTTTGTTCACATGTAATACATATTGAATGTGCGTCAAAAACGTTTTTGATACTTAATTGATGCGCATTATTTGAATGTTTGAATGCAGCTTAAATGATACTTCAATTTTTTGTGGAGTTCACACCACTTATGTTTTGATTTTGTGGCATTCTTGTTCATTTCTCTGAGTTTTTTAATTTACCTTTGTCCTGTTGTCTCCCATATTTATTAACAGTTTTGGATTTGGAATTCATTATTTTTCCTTCTTATCTACTGCCAATGTTATCCAAATTAAACTGATAATTTCTGTACTTCTAAACAGAAAATTGGTGCTTTTGTTCTACTTTGAACCCTCAACATTGTTGGTTTAATAGACAGGTATTACATGTATCATGCCTGTAAACCAGGTATAAAAATATTCAAATTTTTACTTTTGACTCCTCCCCAGAAAAAAGCTGTTGATTTAATCATGAAGAATTTATGTATACAATGTGCTAAAAATAGCTGGCATTAATCTTATCTCAGAAACTTTACATATGAAATAAACAACTGTTGTCAGACTGCATGTTAGAACTTGTGGCATTTTCTAACAATGTATGCATAAAAATAAAATACAGGCAACGGTTTTATCAACTACCTTTGATGGCTTGCTTTTAGACTTCTTCTTTTGTCTGAAAAACAAAAATACTTCTGTTAGCATAAACTGGGGTACAAATTAAAGAAATAGAATAGTTTCTCTAGATATTTATAAACCATTCTTTAATCTAAGTCATCAGGTAGGCAAAACAGCTTAGCCCCGGACTGTGATGAATGCTGGCTAACTTCATCATCAGCACACAAGTATCTGTAGCCTTTTAAGTCAATGGGGAGTCCAAAGACTAATTTTCATACCACTGAAAACCATTGCATGGGATGGAATTATCATCTCAGTTTCGAAGTCATGTAAAAAAAATTATTACTGCATAATTTTCTTTGTTTTTTTGTTTCATTACTTTAAAGGAACAATTTATCTGCACAAATATGAATAAAAATAAATGTACCTACAATGTGGGTCACAATGGGGCATAGGCGGGAAACAGGATTGACCTTCTTGAGTAAGCAGGAAACAGGATTGTGTAGATGGTAAAGTTTAGAAAAAATTACAAGAGTTCGGGAAAGGACCCCCCTTTTTGAGCTCTTCCTATTGTTTTCATTCAGTCCTGAGCATATAATATGAAAACTTGTTCACGAGCCTGTGCATATATACATAGGTAAATGAATAACTATGAAAAAGAAAGGAAATGGGGCAAATGTCAAGGAGACAACACCATGTACAGGCGAGTCTCCTAAGTCGGCGCATCTTTTAAGTTGGCGCACATGAAGAAAACGATTTCCGTTTATAATATAAATATTGGTACAGAACAATTTCTGTACTAACTTAAAGCCAGATAGCGATGATGACGAAAAAAATCTTTTTTGAGTGTTAACCGGAACTTGAAAAGACCAAAACGGTGCTATATTCGTTGTTCAGAGGTTCTATTGTTGTTTAGACGTTTACAGTAACTGTTTAAGTTCATTATTTTTGTTGAAAATATTTTGTTTTAATACTGAACATAACCACCTTCCACTGAAAACCAGATAAAAAAATTTACTATTTATTTTGGGTTCCAGGTACATTCTCACCCTGCGCCGACTTACAAGACATTTAAACATGGCGATATAACGGGGGTAGGTCATTTTGAGCTTGTTATTCAAACATTTTAAGTGAAGCTCTAATTGTAAATTCTGCATGATTTTAAAGTTGTTTTATGTATATTTGTTTTGTTGAAAGTTAAAAATAATGTGTTAATAAATACAGCAGGAATCCAAAGGTTAATGCTTAGGTGCACTGACTTACAAGACTGCATCGTATATACTAACTACAGACAACAGATGTTGATATTTTATCTTTTGTTGTAAACTTGTAAGAATTAAAGGGATAAAAGCGCATTTCATTTGATAATTTTGCAAGAAATAAAATGAGGTAGTGAGCGTACTTTTGAGCTCTATTCAACATCTTAGCTAATTGTCCAGTTATCATAACTTGTTGTTGACAATAGGTTTGTGAAGTTGATATATTTTGTATGCTCTTAATTTGAATAATAGGTGATATCAATAACTTCAGGTATCTGCAGGACAGCATTTTGCTGGATCAGTGAGCCTGAAGGGCAGACAATGATATGGTATAGGGAAGAGAAATATGTATCACAGTTTAGAAAGGGTTAAAAACTGGAAAAATAAATTAGTATTTAAACATTTTTCAGTCTATTGCAGGGTGATTAATATAAATTCATGGGGACTGGATTTCATATTTGTCTTAAAATATTAATTATACCAAGGATTTGAATATTATAAAATAAAATCATATTTTTGCACCAATTAAATAGTAAATCAACACTTTAGTGTGACATATTTCAACACTTCCGGTTTCACAATTTGTAAACACAGAAAGTGACATGTGCAAAAGTTGATATATTTCTGTGATTTATAATTTTCACAATAAGTTAAAGCTACCAATGTCTTCTAGAGCATTGCGCAAACTTCATGGAAAACAGGAAATTGAAATTCCAGTGCAAACTGATGAATTGAAAGAGGAAGAAGAAGTACACGAAACCCAGCCGTCTGTGAACCCGTTTGCTTTGGTAAAACGTGCATTTTTATCAATGCATTACATTGCAAAGTGGTGAAATTTCTGATGAATTTGCCTTATATGTAAAAGCATAATGTTAAGAATATGACAATAGGAACAACCTATGGAAGGGCGTCAAGAGGAAAGTCACACTACATAAATTCGGGAAGGTCATAATTAATTTGAAAATGTCATATTTCATAAGTTCAGGGTTGCATTTCATAAGTTCAGGATCGTCATACTTAATTTTGAAAACCTTCAATGACCCCTAATGTCGTGTGCTACATTTTATCCCATTGGTCATTTTTGAATACGAAGATAAAGCTATTTAAATTTTAAAATCAATTCAGTAGGTTGTATTCAAAAAGTTTTACAGTGAAAAATATTGCTCTTTTATCTACTTAATATTTTTATTCTGCATACATTCTCAACTATCTGCTAAAACAAAATTAGTTGCAGTATACATCATACGAAACAACAGAAAAACCAGGCAGATTTTCTTGATCAGTGTATCAAGTCCTATCATTAAAAACAACCTCTCTACATATAGAAGGGCTTGACGCCCTTTATAATTTCTCAAAACTGAGCTAGTTTTAACGATTTAAAGTTTGAGGTGTACCATGTGTGAGAGGGGGTTGGGATGGAGCTGGGTGTCTCATCCTGGGGATGCGTAGTAATAGTCCGACGGTTCTATAGTCCGACAGTTCGATAGTCCAAGGGTTCGACAGTTCGATAGTCCGACGGTTCGATAGTCCGA